>JAOUZG010027306.1:0-10653 GCA_026289955.1 Argiope argentata | reverse complement strand
ATATCTCCTTTGTATGTAGAGACATGATGCTTTTGAATCCTTATGAAATTTGCCTTAATAAATTTGAAGTTTGCAAATATTTCTCAGCCAAAACTAATGAGATAATTCTAGATTCCCGAATCTTTAATTCATTGAAATCTTTAGAAACCATTCATTCCGACAAATCAAACGATCATCGTTAGTAAAGAGTTTTATCAAAAGGGAAAAGTCAAGAAAAATGAGTTGAATCAATAAAAAATCACAAAAACAAATTTGGAATTAAATATTTTTATTGACGATATTGCTTTTACATTTTATAAAAATCAATTTTTTTAAAAATTCGTAACATAAAATAGCTTTTACATTTTTTACATTCCTTATAGCTTAAAAATGTCTATCCATTTCTGTGGCAATTGTTAGAAAGTCATCAATATTTGGAAATATTCTTTCAGCTTTTGATAAAAGATTTGAAGATCAATGAGTCTATCAGGTAGTTTTCAAGATTTAAATTCAGATATATTTGGCACATTTTGCCAGGTGGGCTCAAATTTGAAGGAAAGAAAATTTCTATAGGATTTTAGGAAAATTCTTTATCTTTGGTATCTGAATTTTTAACCAAAGTACATGGGAGAACTTTTTAGAAGTTTCCTAGATCTTAAGATTGCCATTAATGTTGAAGTTTGTAAGCATGCTTTCAAGTGATTTTTTCGAGGTTTTCACGATAGAAAAGTTCCTATTTTTGTGAAAATTAAAATACACAGCATTTCGAAAAAGTATTCCAATTGTAGAGTGATTGCATTTGCAAGAGTTGGTTTTTGTAGATTCATTAAAATATCATTTTATTAGTTGCAGTCCGTATGTGGACTAGATTCCTTTGCACACAAATGTTGTTCTGTAATTTTAGGCCACCATTTAATGTAAGATCCCGGTTTTATGGATTGGCGATAGGATATCTTGATACGAATAATCCGTGCATTTGATTTTACCTGTTGCCATTTTTATTCGGATTTCGTAAGATTTCTCCATTTTATGAAATATTTCAGCGAATGTGTTTGAGAAGCTATTTTCTATATAATTTCATTCTTTGATGTGATACAGTTTCTACGGAGTGGGCTAATTTTTAAAAATGATAACATGTTTTACTTGTCTGAAGTTTAAGAACATTCAGTATTTCATTCCCAGTGGATAAAAATTTTCTGCACTTCGCGCCTTTAAGTAGGGTAGTCTGTGTTAATGTGAAGGGAAGCGATAGTTTCTTGTAATCAGTAAGAAGTTCAAAACTGAAAAGAAAATTAAAAAACTGTTTTTTTTTTCAGATTTAATATTTTTGTATTCAATATTTCTGAGATGTTCTGTTATTTGGTATTGTACAAAGATTCTTCCACTTTTATATGCTAATTTCAAGCAATGTTTAAATTTAATCTATCTGTAATCTGGATAGCTCTTTTAAACTCTTCGCCTTTTGCAGCATGCAGTTTTTTAAAATTTTATTTCATGTATTTTATAAGTTTTATAGATGAAAGGAGAGCTTGTCTCCGTTATTTATCAAAACTTATTATGCTCTTTTAAATGTTATTTAAAAAGATGTCCGGGAACCGGATATAATTTACTTCTAGATGCTTTTGTCATAAGTTTGCGTTAATATTTTCATTCACAATGGTTAGCAGGAATATTTTATGTTTTGTAATCCATTAGAACTTTTCAATGACTTTGGAAGGAAGTCTTTAAGTAATAATTTTAGATGCCACACCATTTGAGATTTGTATCCATTGACAATCCACAATTCGGCTGGAATAGTCTAAATTGGCATCATTAAGGTATTTTGTCAGGTATATCTCAACTGGAGGCAATTTTTCTTATAAACGGAATCGTACAGATATCCATAATGAAGTTTCCATCCATTGTAGTTATAAAAAAATTCCCAGTTTAATTGTAATATTTTGTCAAAATTGAACATATTCTGGATTCGAGATTCTCTATCAAGGTTAATTAAGAATGAATATGTTAGTGTTTTCGCCCATCATTCTTATTTCAATAATTTTAATTGATTCATCCTTGATTTCTTTAAACTTTTCTTGAAATGCATACTGATGAGAACTGAACGAAATTGAGTAAGTTATTTAGAAAATATATAGCCATTTAAATAAGTGGCAGTCCATAGAAATCTTGTATTTTATTTCTATCTGGAATGTTCCATTAAAATTATGCCAAGGGTGTCATTTTTTTTTCGCTTTCATTTAATGTGATTATCATATATTTCCAAGATATTTGAAGTTCTTTTGATGTTGATGTTCGAAATTTTAAATAATATGGAAGTGATATTATCACGTGATTATTATGCTGTGTCTCTCTGTCTTGGCTAGATGTATTGAGCTGTAAAGAGAAAAGAAATTATTCAGATAAACTCTTAATAAATTATTTACATAAAAGATACAACATTGATTTGTATAATATTTACGGCTAATTGATAATGAAGATAAAATTCCAATGTTCAACTTTACACGCTTATGAGAAAAATAATTGATGTTCTTAATTGCTTAAAACAAGAAATTGCTTAACCTTGGGCTTTATTGTCTTATTCGTTTTCACTTTTTCAAACGTTCTATGATTTAAAAGTAAAATTGATGCTACCTACATAGTTTTATTCCTGATTATTTAACGAAATCGTTGAAGTATTTAAAAAATATAATAGTTCGTACGTGCGGTTTATAAAAAAAAGTGTATTTAATATGTTATACGTGTGCATGATTATTATTCATTTACAAATAAAAACATTTGATCATGAAACATTGATCCTAACTACACTACCTGCGTCCAATTAATAAAGCTAATTATTTAATTCTTAAAGAATTATTAAATTTATCGATGGAACAAAATTATGTAAATATTTTGAATTATTATATAATTTGTTTTAATTCCGCCATTTGTTGAACTCCCGCATGAAATCGCTAATAAAATGAAAATAATTAATTTCAAGTCTTCTATTCTAAAATCTGGTTCTTTTCTGGTTAATTTTTTTAAATAATTCTATCTTAGCTTTTCATTTTCAATATAAATTTTTAAACTAGATAATACATGATATTGAATTTAAAAATTTAAAAATCTTTTAATATCAAAATAGGCTTTACTTGGATCATACGACTTTTCCAATTTTAACCCCTGATTTCTTACAATGCATGTTTTTGATGATAGTATGAATTTTAATTTTAGACTTTTCTTCTGCTATGTTTGTGCATTCCAAATTCTCTTTTCGGTATTCGGTATTCAGTTGCTATACCATTAATCTAGCAATAAGAAAGTTTTGCCGCCTTTCGTCAGTAAGGAATCAATAGAGATAACTGCCATTCAACTCAAATTATTATTGAAACGAAGATTCATATTTATTTTCAAATCTGCATTCGGGAGTATCTAAGATTCATCCAAATAATATATGAAACGATAACATCTAGTTTCAATATAATTTTGCGACTTATCGTCGGTTGCACTATTACATATGTAAAAACAAATTAATAACATTTTAAATATATTACCAGGATGTATGTGTGTATACTTCAGATGACAACTTCAAAAGATTCTTTTAAAGGATGCATTTTTTTTTATTTAAAGGAGTGTCATGAGATGTGCTATAATATCGAGGTTGTGCGACAAAATAGCCAAATCTCTGTTAATCTCCTCCCACTGGCACAGCAGTTCAACTGCATCAGAATCGGTGCTCTGTAAGTAAGAAAATTCGATTAAAAGTTGTACTTCCCTATCTTATTAAGTCATGGCAATCATTTATAAATAATTAGTGACGTTTAAATGATAGATTAGTGGGTTCAAAAATGTGAATTATTCTTTTTGAAAATTAAATCTTATCAAACATGCAAACGCAATATTTTAGATTTAAATACTCAAAAGTTAGGCATTTGTTTTTGGAGATTATACATTTATATTCTCACATTAGGAATGAAAATAATGTGAGTGGAAATAATGATAACTTTCAAGAGGAATACTAATATGAAACTATTAGTGGAATCGTTTCTGTATCAAATTGTTAACATTGGAAAAGTTTCTATTGGAGTACCATCATCAAAACTGATGAAGATGTCTCAATTGAATGCTTTCCAAACGACGTTTCACAATTCGCGCTTCATTACCACAACACATCGGGGTCATCAGGCCAGCTTCCAAATGGTTTAATTTTCCCCAAGCTGATAGATGCAAAGAATATTATGAAAAAACTTTTTGATAACCCCCATTCTTCCGTTTTCGAAACTGGAATTTAAGCAGCAGTCCTCAGTGAAAAAGGACAATTATACATTCGAAAACGAATAACAGAAGGTAATTATATAAAACTACATGTACCGAAGAAATTTCCTATGAATAAAGAAGAAATATGAATGTTAACAAATTGAAAATTAATAAGCCAACTGTTATTATTGTAAACTAAGGACATAAGAGCCGTGGTATGCAGAAAATATTGTTCCTTGAAAGCTAACACAGTTTTGATGCTGTAGAAAGTAAATGAAAGAGCTCGAACCATTTTCCATTTATCATTTTCCTCCATCTTGCAGAATTTACATTTTGGCAATTATTCTGTTTACATTTCCAATAATATTAAATTTATAAAACGATGTTTATAAGTAATTTATTTACATCTGTCTTATTAAATAAACCATTGTAATTTTTAGTTCTTGCCTTAAAAGATGTATTTAGTTAATATTTCATAAGTACATTGATATTTGAGAGATTATTGCCGTAAAAGTAACTAAAAATATTGATTTTTGCTAAATCATAGAAGTTGTGGACATAGTTACTTGTTATTTCCAACTATGAAAACATTTAACATTAAAAGCTCAAAGGCAAGTTAGATGATATTTTATAGTTAAAGACAACCTCCTTTAAATTTTGTAGCTAATAAGTTATTTCTTTTTTTTTCCTTACCTCTGATTCTGATGCACCTGAGGTGGTGCTGCTGCTGCCAGGATAAGCTGTTGATTCGTCAGAAATCTCTGGTCTTACGTTGAGGAAAAATTTATAGCTGAAAGGAGAAAAGGTATTATTAAATGTATGCTTTAAATTTGTCAATAAGGAAACGATTACCAGCAGTATTTCAAAGTTGAAAGCTTTTAAATGATAACAGATTCCATTTCAAATAATGAACACAAGTGCATTTACCCTCAAACATTTGTTTTTAAATAATACTATGCATTTACTTTAATAGGGCATATAGATTCTAATCAAAATTTTAAGGTAATTTGAGATTATCCCATCGACCATTTTCACCAAACTCGATATTTTCGACAAGAGGTAGTTTTACGCCAATAAAAGCAAAATTGCTTTTCATTATGATGGCGCCAAAAAATTACTATATTTTCGAGAAACTTTTGAACTTTTTTTGAATTTTTGTTCACAGGTTGACGGGATCATTCTTATCTACCAATTTACTTCCTAATCACATTGATATTGATTCCATTTTGCACTAAGTTTTATTGCGAAATAAAATTAGTAATTTTTCAACTACAGATTCAACTACGATTACGCAAGAAAATCTTGGAAATAGTTTAAGGAAAATCATGGAAATGTTAAGTTTCCTTTGTAATAAAGCGCTTATGTTTATATATATCATAGCGCTTATGTTTATATTATATTATGTTTTTTTTTCTTTGAGTTTTTTTCAGCAAATATTATATTATATATATTAAAGATTTTTTAAAGTAAAAAATATACCAAAAAAGTAATATATATCCATCGGATCATATATTTAAATAGAAATATCCATTGTTTTAAAAAAAGTTCCCAAAAAGTTAACAGTATTTTTAAGTAACATGAGTCATTACAGCAAGTTGTACATCGTAAAATGAAATCAAAATGAAGTAACAATTACGTGCACGCAGAAGACATTAAAACTCTGAAATCTAAGTGGTGCTTGTTACTTATGTCATTTGTCATCGATGAAACCGCTGATGAATTCAGCTATTTTTAAGATGAGTTTGTGAAGTACCTTTTGAGGATACAGATCTACAAATACCGGGGGTAGAAGTGTTGCTTTTAGTTCTTATGAAAATGACACTCATACATTCGTTCGCACCACAGCTTTTTAAAAGGGTGGGGGAGGGTGTCTTTCACGCACGTAACTGAGAGAACATAGTTTAAAAAAGCTAACATGCCTAAACTGGGACTCGAACTCTAAATTCCCAGATCATGTGAAATTATGTAATGCATTTTTTTTGTTTTAAACTATTTTTTTGTGTACATTATAAAAAAGTTAGAAAAAATGATTAACTTCTATATACTGAATTTATCATGCATAATATTAATAATATTTTTGAAGTTGTAAAATTTCTTTCCAACTGTTTCCTCATTTACAATCATTACATTTTGAATATTTCTAAACAAAAGCGATGTTTCCAAATAATTTTCAATATTATTTTTAAATCACTTTATTTCCTTTATGTATAAAATTGTGGCAATTTGTAAACCATTTTTGAAGTCACCAACTTAAAAATTTAGTTGCTAATTTTACAACTATCTGACTCTCTCTCTATATATACATTTCATTTCTTTTTATAAAAAATTCATTACATATTTCCTTTCCCTACCGTTATTTTCGACGAAATCCTGACAGAAATTTGTGTACGAATAATATTTAATTCGCTTGATTACTAAATTTAAAGTTCTGAAATGTTTACATTATTTTAGATTAATTATTAATTTATTTTTTAATTTATACTGAGTTATTAAACGTTTATAAATAAAAATTCTTACTTTTTACAATGAGGCCAATCTGACCTGTACAGAGTTTCCAATTTATAATTAATAATTTCAATGTTTTGTCGTTCATCATCAATCTGAAAATAAAGAATACTTGTTTAGAATATCAACTAAACTAATGATTGGGAAAGAATTTATCTTGAAAAGAGCAAAATAGTCTGTGGAAAATAAAATCTAGGTTAAATGAACAGATTTTGAGGAACTACGTATCTATCAGTCTAAAAAATTCCTAAGTGAAATATCTTGAATTTTTACGAAATAATAATTTTTAAATTTGATATATTTATGAAAAAAATTTATTCAATATTAACAATGATATCCTAAAGAAATAAAAACACTTTAGGGGAAAAAATTCATATGAATTATGCTTCATACAAGATCTGCAATATTACGAGATCTAAATAAATTTTTATATTTAAATAATTTTTGATATGTATATGAAGGGAGGAATTTCTAATAAAAAATTGAACCACGAAAGAATTTCATTTTAAAATTAGTTGATATAGAAAGTACATTCCATGTATTTTTGCATGTTTATTATTATTTCCGTGAAAAGCATGCAAAACAAACTGCTCATTAAAAAATGCATTTAAGTTATGATATGCTTAATAATTGTCACAATTATTCACAATATATGAAACATTATAAGAGGCTGAAATTAACTGCTCCCTAAATAAATTTTCGTGTAAAAACTAACCCTTCTGATAAATTTTCGGAATATTTTTTACCTTCAATTTGTGGTATTGTGAAAATCCTCAAATAAAACCTGGGTCATAAGTACTTGAAAGTACCTAACTTCTTTGCCCATTTCTTATAATTATGCACCAGTGGGGGTTTTGATGCTCCCTTTGGAGTTTTTGTTCTTATTTTGCAATCAAGATCTGAAGATGCTTTATAGAATAAAAGATTTAGCACGAATTGTCTTCTATAATTATCATTTAATAAAAATAAGAAGTATTCCGTAAAGCATTTGTATTTATTTTTTAGCTATTTATTAACTAACTTATTTTTTGTGTGAGAGAGAATGTAGCCATGCACTTGTTATAACGCGCTGCTAATATATCCAGTGCATTCTTTATTTCTCTTCTTGCGCGTTGTTATCTATCTAGCTCGTGTTTATTCCTCATTAGTTCACTTCAACACATAATGTCTCAATTTAAATGTCATTAATTTTATTATAAAATACGAAGTAACAAGATTTCAAGTATCGCTCAATAATCTGGTTAATTTCATATGAGACTTGGCTAATTTAAAGAAAAAATGTTTTTAGTTACTTTTTATTATATATATATATATATATATAAAGTGGAAAAATAGAAAGCTGATTTCTTTCTCGACAAGTAGTCCAATCTTAAAATATGGAAGTAAGAGAAGTGACCAATAAATGATGACAAAGATTTTAAGGAGAAGACTCGAATTTGAGCATAAACCTTACAATTTCTTCAATTTTATTTTTTGAGAATAATAATTTATTCTAAACATTAAGTCACAGTCGCTAACTCACTCTCAAAAATTATTTGCATTATTCGAAATTATTCGAAAATTATTAACCTGTTCTTAAAACAAAAAGGTTTAAAAACTTATCAAAAAAATTATTTATTTTTGCCAGAATTGGGCTCGTATTTTTCACCTTCACGTGAAAAATACTGAAATCCTTGAATTTTCCTCCCATTTTACTGCCTGCTGATTTTAATTTTCATTATAGAAGACTAAAATTCTATTTAAAGTACTAAAAATTAACTAAATTTAATTGATGAATTAATATTAAAAAACTATCAACATTAAGTGTCATCCACTATAAATTTTAAAAAATGTATTTGCCCTTGATTTGTTGAACAAAAAATATTTTATTAATGATTTAAAAATTGGACAAAATATACAAAAATATATAGGGAGAGAGTAAATTAATCGTAGGAATTGAAAAACATCCTCTTCAAATACAGGAGAAAGTAATTTTATCGCAATACTTATTAACATACGATTTTAAGATTTTACGAATTAGAGAATACCACTATTGCTTCGTCAGTTTTAATTACTGCTATTCTAAAAATATTTACTTTTGATGTTTCAGTACAATCCTCAGAGCCTAAGCCCTGTGCCTCTCCGTAGGGAGGTTCAGTAAAATCATCATCATCATCAAACGTGATGCAGCAGAGCTGACAGCTGAAAACGAAAATACGTTAGTGCTTCCTCTTTACAAACATGAAATTGTTTAAGAATTGTTAACAGTTATCAACGAACTCATTGGTTCATAATACAGTCGTTATTAGTTTTTTTAAAACTTTATTTGAAAAATAACGACTGCTTTAGAATTTTTCATTCAACCACAATGGAATGTATGAAAAACGTTTTAAAAAATTAATTATGTTATGTATTTGCTAAATAAAGATTTGTAAAAGGATTTACAAACTCTTTAATATAGAATAACTGAAAAATAAGATCTGAAAATGAAAATAAATAAAAGGAATTTAATTGATATATAACATAATATATGAACAGAAATTTGTAAAGAAAGAAATAACTGATAATTTATTTTTGAATCCTAAAGGACTTATTTCAACAAACTAGACATATGGAAATTCTCAAAAATTAAGATCGTTTTCAAAATAAATTTACAGATAATAATAACGACAATATATTGATATAAAGGTAAAATCATTGATGACTTAAAATAACAAAATTCTAGCTAACCTATATGAACGTCACAATAATTCGTAACATTCATGCATGCGTACGTGCTGCAGTTGTGCATGCTCATACATGAACATTTACATACTGCTGGAATACCAATATACCTAAAAAAGGTAAAATAAAAAATGGCTTATTTTTTTCAGAAAGATTTAACCTTTATTTTGTTTGTAAATTTTTTTTGTAAAATTGAAATGCATTTCATTAGATTTAGCAGAATTTGAGTTAAACAATATTTTTGCTGGTGAACGTGTACAGTCTTTATTGCCAAGATTGAAATTAACAAGCATGAGTTAATTGCATTGGCTCTCAGAGAAAAGTAGTTTATGCAAAATATTGTGAATCTGCGATAATAAGCGATTGCGGTTTGAAATTTTAAGGAACAGGTAAAAGAAGCATATGAAACAAAATTTTTATGAAGTTAAATTTTTAATGTAATGAATATATTCGAAATATTTGCTGAAACCAGGAAATCATATAAATGATGAATTCTTAATACCCAATTATGATTTTTATTTTTTCAAATACGAAATATATACTGAGAAAATATTCTAATCATTTAAAGAATCTAATGAGAAAATATTATAATCATTTGCATCATCAAAATTCAAGTATGAGTAAAAATAGTTGAAACACCTAGTGACTTAAATTAAAACAATTTGTTTTATGGTCTTTTGTCCAAATTTGTGAAAGTAAATATTATCGTTTAAAGTAAAAGAAAATATCTTAATTCATTGCCAACATTTCTCATAATATTACTAAAGGAAAAAGGTGCCATGACGTGCCATTACACTCTAATTTGCTAAAAGAATATCTGGTGTCATGGTTATGGATAGCAAATTTCGGGTTTATAGTTTCCATATTAACACATTCCTCTGCCTTATTATAAGCTTCAGAATTAAAGAATAAATATTGAGATGGTTTCATAATGTCTTCATATATCACATAGCAGTAGGTGCTTACTTTTATGGCTGTTGAAAAAAAGTCTGGGAAAATACACGCTATCGTCAAGAACATTGGGTTTTCTTGTATAAATGGAGTGATGATGATGCCGTTTTCTAAAGATAGCCACAGAAACACGACAGATTTAAAAAATTTTAATTATCAAGATAGTTGAGAGGATGTGTTTGCCATTGGGAAAGTGTTAAAAGTAAGTATTTTCTGTATACAATCTGAAATGGTACGTTATTGAATATATATATATATATATATATATATATATTCAATAAC
>JAOUZG010027300.1:0-11965 GCA_026289955.1 Argiope argentata | reverse complement strand
ATAGATGATATTATAAAAATTGCATGAACGTGTGAAAAGAAAAGTCTCAGAAGAGTACATTTACAATTATACTTGTAAAAGACATTTTTTTATTCTGTTCATCTTCTATTTTTCAAACTAATGTTTTAGCCAGTTTCCTTTTTTTCCCTATTTTTACTGTTTACATTTTACATTTGTGTTATCTTGATTTTGCTTTTTTTACCCAGTGTTTTATTTGTTGTATTTATTTATTGTTCGAAATTTTAGCGAATTTTGAGACAAATCACTCAAAAAATGTATCCGTGTACTGATCTCAACTTTCACATAACTGCAAACAAAATACTCGTAAACACAATAAATTGAGTAAACAAAATTGTGATGTGACATTATTACTGTTTAAGGTCACATTTTAGTTCCAATCTGTGGAGAAATCTTCTATATTCTTGTTCTTTCAGTGCTAGAGATTAATCGTCTTATAAAAATTACACACATTTATGCTATGTAGGATGATAATATTATTTTGAAAGTATGGAACTAAGCTTTAAGGAAACCATTTTTTCTTTATTAGTTTTATATTGCATCGAAATTTTTAATTGAAGTATTACTTTTAATCCAAGCATATCAAAAACATTGGTTAAAATTCATATGCTTTTCTGTACGCTTTTCATATTAAATATTGCATTGTTTTTAATTATTGCCTTTTATTGTATTATATTTTATCTATATCAAATCTGATTTCTTTTCGGAGTTGCATATAATCTTTTCTAAAGTTAACTAATAACTCACAGAAATAAAGTTAATTAATATTTCCTATAATTAATTAATCATTTGAAAGTTTATTAATAATTCGCAATAATAAAAATAATTAATCTTTCCTAAAGTTATTTATTTTTTGAAAGTTAATAAAAAAATTCACAATAATAATGTTAATTAATCTTTTTTAAAGTTAAAGTTAGTCATTCCTTTATATTTATCTAAAAGTATCATTTAATCAAAAAGTATCATTCCTTTACTGACCCCATTTCTCTAGTAATTTTCCGATTAGTTAATTTTTATCTCAAGATTTTCGTCCAATTTTCTGATGCTTGTTATTCTACTGAGAAATGTTATGTCACTTTTCCTTTATTTGCTTTTTTATCAAATCTTCAGCACCACATCATCTCCTCTATTAACTTCTTTTCCCAATTTATAAGAGCAGAATGACCCAAACATTAAGACAAAAGTGCCCGATTTTTTCTGATATTCTTTATGGTTTGTTATTATTGCTTAACAATCGTCATCTAGAGAAATGATAAAAAAATATACGATATGGCAATGAAAAAGTAAGAAAAAATATCTTTCATGGGACCCTCAGACAATTAGAAGCTTTGTTGACAAAGGGTCAGATAGGGGACTGTTAATCTTTGAGAATTGTCCAGATCAAATTTGGTCTCCGGTATTAAATAATGACCCCTTGAGAATGTAACTTGTTTAGTTTCTTTTTGTGAAGTATTTTGGGCTTTGCCCTAGTGAACAAGTTTTTCTTTCTCTCTGCCCTATTAAAGTAGTTGAGCTTATCTAAGGAGTTAGGTTTTTGATATATAGCAGTTGTTATCTGGAAAGAGTCGATAAATGATACTCTTCTTTTTGTGCTTATTCTTATATGAGATCATTTTTTTCACATTTCTTATAAGAGGAATTCTTAATTGTGTGTCCATTTATAAAACTGGTAATTTTTAAGAAATACTAATAACCTGATTTCTTTTTGAATATGTTCACTAATAAGAAGTGTCAGATAATTAAGGATAACTTCTTAATTGGAAAGTTATGTTTTCTTATATATTTTATGAATTTTTCTTTCCCTTTTACAACACCGAGTATAAAAAGTATATAAAAATTATTTACCGAAACAGAGCTAAATTGTAAATGTTTATAGAACACTGGTTATTTAATCAATTAGATGTAATCATCATCTGATATTTCTTTGTTATCATTTGCTGAAATTTCCGATTTACTTACAGCGGAAGACCATTAATCTTCCGGTTTAACACGAATAAGGCTTATTCGCTTTGCAAACCTATCATTGAATTAGATTTTTTTTCAAAATTAACTTCTTTTAAATATAATTTTTTGTCGAAAAATATTTCTAAAATTTTTTAAATTTTCTAATTAACTAATCGCCAAAAGTTCGTGAGTTTCACTATTGTATATATGACATGAAATTTCCATGGTTTGTCTTATAGTAAAGTGAATTTGTAAAACAACTCCATCTGTATGTAGATTTTTCCCAAAATTCCTGTTTCTAAACAGTAGATAAATAAAGAATAAAGAAGAAGTAATAATAATAAATATTAAGCCCAAATAAAACAAATTTACAAAACTTTATACTAAATGAATTATTAGAATTCATTTCCAAACCAGAATATATAGATATTTAACACATGAAATGCATTTATAAAAACCAAGAACGCAAATAAACTTATATAAAACTATAGAGACATCAATGAAAAAAAATATTTAAATATAATAAGGGAAAATATAATTGAAAAAAATGGAATCTTTCAAAATAATATTAATTAATTTTCTAGTGTTAAAAATATTTACATATTGTTTCAAATTAGTAAAAAATATTAAGTTGGTATAAGCAAAAATAATAAGTAAACAATCATGTCTAAAGATTTTCATAAAGGTTATCCTCGAGAAGGGATTCAAACGAGGGATTTGTTTCCGGGAGGGGTTTGATTTTCAGACAACAATATAGAGCCCTCGGAACCCGAAAATCATTTCCTTTTAAATCCTTACCAGAGGATGACCCTTGAGAAATTCTTCAAGCCGGATTTATAATTTCTTTCTTTCTTTCTTTTTTATTTTTATTTTTATGCTTATGTTAACGTAATATTTTAATAATTTGTCCATCTTTTTTATGCTCTGGGCGTCCTAAGTTCAATTCTCAATTTGGGCATGGTTGTTCTTTTTGTGTTCTGTGTGTGAAATATGTGAATGACACCCCCCTCCCCGTAAAAAAAGGGTTGTGCAAGCGGATGTGATGCATGAGTAGCTAAGACGTACATTTGGCCTTATTTGGCGCTACTTAAAGCAATAGACGCAAGATAGGGTTAAAAATTGATGACTACGTCAGCGAGCTTGTCCATGGCAAGGGCCATTAGAAACAACAACAACAACTAATTTGGTTAAGTTCATCTGTATTTTAGTTGTAGCATTAGCACTTTCTAACTACAATAGTGCCGGCTTGCTGGCACAGAGGTAGCGCGTCTGCCTCGTGTTCTGGAGGTCCCGGGTTCGAGTCCCGGTTCGGGCATGGTTGTTCCTTTGTGTGCTATCTGTGAGATGTGTGAATGTGCCCCCCTGTAAAAAGGGGCTGTGCAAGCGTATGCGTGTGTGTTTAATCTTCATATGAGCTAGCAGTCAGACTTCCGCCCTCGGGTGCTCAGGGGTTCATACCCTCAGAAGCTACTGCACCCCTCTTTCTGAGGTAAAGCGGATACGATATCATCAACTACAACAGTATAGTTTTTAGTGTAATTTTTAACTGAAATTTCAAAAAATTTAAAATTTTGATTTTTTTTACACATTGTATTTATTTATTTCTTTCTGAATATTTTGTATTCTAAAGTAATATTCAGCTTTACTGAACAAATTTAGGGATTTATTATTAAATAATATATACGCATGCCAATCCTGATTATATTCTCTCTACAAAAAATTCTGCAAATCCTTTTACTCTACAGTATTTTTCTTTCCACTTTCCATTCATTGAATTCACTTAACGCTGAAAATTTCAAAGAACTCGTGACTGACTTCTCTCTCTACTAACTGGCAGGCTCTTCAATTACGAAACTGAATCTTTCGGCCCGAGTGCTCTAAAAGTAAATTACTCGAAGCTCCTCCGAGATGGAATTGATCGAGGGCAGAAACTTTAGAGAGCATCTGAAAAGTAAATAGAGAACTGCGGTAAAAGAGCTCGAGAAGTCTGTTAGGAACAGTCACAAGCTTCTAAGTCTTTGTGCTTGATTGATTCATTCGTGCTGGTATCGTTGTTTGAATTCTTCAAACGCAGCGATGTTTATTCAAATGAAGTGGAGTGAATTTGGTTTGTTTGAGGGAAAGGAAGATTCTTTCGATTGGCATCCTCCTCTAATTTATCTGATTTCGAGGAGGCTCCAATGGGAAGCCAAGCATCTGCAAATAAAATAAGTGAAGTTAAATAGAAATGGGGACCATATGAAATAAAGATGTTGCATTGCCATATTTATATAATAAAAATATGAATAAAAATAATATATCCATTTATATATGCACACAAGGAGATAATATACACAAGGAGATACTTACACAAGGAGATAATAAAATCTTATAAGTATATACAAGACCCAAATTATCATAATATTAATGAGAATCGAATGAAATTTTCACTCAAAGTATTTTAGAACTCTTGCCGGAATCATATGAAAAATCCCACTTAAACTCTAATAGTTAACTGCAGTACCGAGATTTCAAAATTTTTAGATGACAGCATAAGATAATGTTAACCATTTATGTGTTGTTGTTGTTACTTGTGGCACTTGCCATGGACAAGCCTCGCTGAAACATCAGCAGATTTTATGCCAGTGATATAAGTCTCTTGTTTTATAAGTAGTGTAATCTAGGGTCAAGGGTGCGACTGCTACACACACGCCACAACCCTTTTTAGGGTGCGGACTTCATTCATGCCCATTCATTCACCCATCTCAGATCGTAATTTAGACCTGGAACAGAGAACGATCACCTCTGGCCCAGTACCCTCAGTGGTATAACTCTCGACAAATAGTTCTTTGCAAACACGAACAAGTTTAACGAGCGCTAGCCGCCACACACTCGGGGAAACTTTTGGCCGGTGAGCTTCGAACCCGTAACTTTAGAAGTACGAATCCAACGCTCAACCAACCAGGCCATCCCGGCCTCACCATTTATGTATGGAAACATATAAGAAAAATAAACAGAGTTAAAACTGTTATTGTTACTTACGGCGCTTGAAATGGACAAGCCCCGCTGATACATCAGCAGATTTTAAGTTGAAGGTATGCGTCTCTTGTTTCAAGTAGTGCCAACTAGGGCCAATAGTACGATTTTAGCTACACGCTCATCACAGTCGCTTGAACAGCCCCTTTTTACAGGGGGGCACAGTCACACATCTCACGGAGAGCACACAGAAGAACCATGCCCGAACCGGGACTCCCAGAACACGAGGAAGACGCGCTACCTCTGTGCCGGAACGCCGGCGCACTTAAGTTGTACTTGCAGCAAGAAACCCATTTTTTCTTTATACTATGATAGTTATAGTCTCATATATCCCGATATATTTTCAAAATCTCACGGTTAATATATGATCTGTGTAATTAAAATACCATGAAAATTATGTTCCTTACAGTTTCTATTAATTTCGTGGATCTATTCTTATTTCCTACAATTTATATTTTTTATGTGAAAATGAATACTTTATATTACTCGGGATAATGTAATACACCATGAATAGATCAAACTGGAATTTAGAATTTAGAAAAAACCCCATATGATTGGAATTATTTATTTAAAAATTATATTTATTTACATTTCAATAAAAACAATCAACACTAATAACTCACATCAAGGTTTCTTCTTACTGTTTTTTACCTTTAATTTAATCTGTCGTACATTATCATCATACTTTTCGGCTAGACAGCCTACGGTGGGCTAGTGCCTTCTTATGATTTCTGTTCCATCACTTTCCATTTTTGATACTTTTCACCCTGTTTCTTTCCGTTTACCCAGGAAGTCTGGTTATTCAGAAAGTAGTCCTGATTTGATGGTCTGAATATCCGGTACTGAGTTTGAGGGGCTGACTATCCAACAGACCTCAAATGAGATAATGAGATGATTTCTTTGATTTCATTTAGAATCTTCCCCTATCTCCAACTAGTTAGATGCCTATGTACAATATTTTTTAATAGATAATTAACATAAATTCTTAATATACAAGCCACTCAGTTCATAAGATTTATTTTTAGGAACTTTATAACAGTAATAACTAACTCTCTATAGATTTTATGAAGCACACAATTAAATCCTCTTCTTCAAAAAAGGTGTTGTATATTAATAATAAATTCTCTGATCATTTTTTTATATAATTTTGCTCAGTGCAAAACATTTTAGCTCTAGAAGATTTTTTTTACGAAAAACGTATTGATAACTTTAATTTGAGAATCTATATATTGCGCTTTGATAACTTTAATTTGAGAATCTATATATTGCGCATTGATAACTTTAATTTGAGAATCTATATATTGCGCATTGATAACTTTAATTTGAGAATCTATATATTGTGCATTCATAACTTTAATTTGAGAATCTATATACTGCGTAAGTCTTTTCTATAAAATATTAGACTGAATTTTATAAGGGGTACATAACAAACTGACGCCTCTATAAATACAGCAATCCTTTGTATGACCTTTTTTTTAATATATCGAACACCCATATTGGGCGTATCTACATAATTGGTGTAATTCTGAGCACATCTTAGGTAATAGCTTAATGCTTTTAAGAATTAGTTGCCAGACCTTTATTTCCAAGTGTACTTTGTAATCGTCTCCAGTTTTATCTAAAAAAATTAAGCCTGAACCAGCTGAAATTACCATTTTATATTTTGATATTATAAATATCCATGGTTCTTGTTTGTCCACTTCAAACAGCCTGGAAAGAAACCTCTAAAAATTTAACTAAGGCTCTCTTCAAATATTCTACGCTAATGCTTTTCTTTTACGAATTTTCACTAAGAAAAATTCAGCAGCATGCTAACACATGATAATTTTTTGTGATATTAAGTTCTTATAAATATTTTTTTAAAAATAAAGACGAAGTAAAATTTTGTTTATTCGTTTTCATTTAATCTTACCCTAATACACATTGTTGTTCTCTGATAATTCTTATTGACGTTTTACAGGGATTAGAAATTGAAATATCCAAATAATTTAAGATTAAAGAGGCTATCCACTCTCCAAAAAATATTTGCCTGCATATCTTATCTAAATGTTTTGCAGATAAGCACTTCATTTATAACTATATAGTTTTTTGAATGCTAATTATAAACTTTACAAAATGATAATATGCAGGAAAAACTAAAATCTCGAAGTCTTTCTCATGTTTGATTTTGTTCACAAGCCAAAATATTAATAGGCAGTTGGTTTTCATAACTTTTCTCTCAGTTATTTTGTTATGCTTTCTAAAAATATTTGCAATCTTATATATTAAGATCAAAAATCTAAATACTTTTTTTTCTGAAATTAAACGTAATTTGATTGTAGGCACGATTGAAAATATTTATTTGAGCTTGCAACATAAAATGATTTTCCATTAATTTAAATAGAAAAAAATACCAAGTCCTGAACAGAAACTTTTAATTTAATATAAAAATTATAATTTTTTTAAGTTCATAAAAAATTAAAATATTTTTTACTAATAAAAATATTGATAATTTTTTTACTTAAAAAATTTTTGCTTATAAAAACTTCTTATAATTAATTATTTTTGAAGTCTGGTAAAGGGTTCATTTCAGTTTTTTTGGTAATAAGAGAATTTACAATAGATTTAACTTTAAACTGAATTGTATTAGTTTTTTTCTTAAAAAAAAGAAAATTAAAACATGTAAATCATGTAAAAATAATAGTATAAAATTTATTTATAATATGTATCCCGATGAATATTCATACTTATCAAATAACAATTATTTGTTTTTCCATTCTCATTCCTCGACAAATCTATTTTATTGTGATGCTAAATAATAAATAAGGATAAATATATTTTGAAGTATACATGCTCTACATACCTTTGGGAGTATTCTATCTCTTTGAAATCACTACAAAAATACTTGGGAGCATGAATGATGTAAAAATCCAGAATTAATAAAATTGTAATGTTCGTCATAAAGTGTCCATAATTATTTTAAGTTATTTTTAACATGCTTATTTAATACCTAGCTAATATGTTTATTTTAAAAATTAAAAAAATCTTAATAATCTGAAATAAGCATTATCATTATTCTCTTTTTAAGAACTGAAGTAGAGAAAAAATTCCTAATTGTAATGTACATCATATTTAAAATACTCAAACATACACATAAAATATATAAAATTCTAATCTACATTATTTAATATATTTTATTGTAGAAATTCATTTCTTTTTTCAAGTAAAATACGATATTAGTTATTACATTTATCTGGTAACTTTGAACAAACTTTTCCCGTTTTAAAATATAATATTCGTAACTTCCAATAGATGGCAGCACAACCGAACAATCTTCAATATAATGGAAGAGAACATGTAGTCTGCGGAAAATTTGTCGAAAATAATTATTTTTTAGAGGAAAGAATTCTAGATTTCTCCTTCAAATAAATAAATTCTAAATTTAATGTTTTAAAAAAGATTGTTTTATATAATAACAGCTCATTAATTAAATGAAAAGCAAATTTGCAAAGCTGTAGAAATTAATAAACTGTTCGAAGTATACGATTGTAAATTCATTTTAAAATATACAACATTTAATTTTCAATAAGATTTGAATAACGGCTTGTTGTCCTCATTATATTTATTTAGAAAAAAATCACAGTTTCAGGATAAATGTTCCTCATTATTCCTATTAAAAAACAACAGCTATATTTAAATTAAGTGTTAATAGTTGTAATAGTTACTTATACGATAAGCATATACGGGAGATTCTCATAATTTTTATTTTAATATAAATTAAACTTGTATTATTTCTTAATTAGAAGATTTATTATTGTTTGGGAAATGAATTGTAAACAATGTTCAGTCATTGTACATTTAAACAAAATCTCCGTGAAATATTTGAATGTCAGCAGAGCTCAAAGATTTAGATTGTAGCGCCATCTGTATTTAATGACGCATACTAAATGCTCGGTTTGAAAATAAAATACTTATTAAATGTATTAAGTACTGTAAGTTATGATGCAGATTGAATCTATTTCAGTACAGTAGATTAAAGAAGACATTTATTTTAAATTGGTTATTAATATTTAAAAGACAAAAAATAATAGATATAAATTGAAAGTTATTTAAATTCGCGATGGAAGAATCAAAATCTACCATTCACTGAGCTATGCCATATACATATATATATATATATAAAGAATGTACTTTAAAAATTTTTTTAAAAATTATTTTATAATTGTATATAAAAAATTTATTTTATGTCTTAATATTTTATGCCTGAATTAAAAAAAATAAAAATTGCTAATTATTTAAAAATTTTAACTAATTCTTCATATAATCATTTTTCTGCAGTGTTGTATCCCAATAAACACTCAAGCATCACATACAATTCATAAATAAAATTTAAATATAATTCTTGCTGATCAGTCTTAGTTACAAATTTAGACTAAAATACTTTCCCAATCAATTATGCCCTTAATAATTGACTGTGTCATTAAAATATGTTTTTTTCGTATATCATAGGAACAATCAGAAAAACTACATACATAATTGTTAGGAAAGAAAGAAATGTTAATTTTTTATTAGAAAATTCTAATATAATTATAATAGTATTATAATAATATGTGTACATCTTATTAAAAACTCACATACACACATATAATTATAATAGCATTATAATAACATGTGTGTATGTGCGTGTGTGCGCGTGCGTGCGTGTGTGTGAGGGTGTGTGAAATAATATTTTTAAAAATCTACTCTTTAAACTTAATTAACGGTCTAGTTTTCTTAGATTAATTCAGCCCATATTAACTAATATAATTTTATAACTAATATACTATAATTTTAAAATATTATCTTATTGCTTTATCCCATTCCCCCTTTTCTGTTTAATTAATTCAAGAAAAGTTTTATTAAATTGCCTACTTTGCACTTTCACACATTTGACATGACTGAATAGAAAAATGGTCTGCAAGAACATTCTTTTAAAAGATCCCTATGTCTTTCTTATCAAAAGTGACAAGTGTTATAAATCCCTATTATAATCTTAATAGTATATAAGCACAATAAAAATTATTTTCCTTTTTTTTTTTACTCTAACCGGCACTTGTATCGTGCTGTAAGTGGACGTTTTTGACCGTCCTTGTAAATAAATCACATTTTCCGGAATTAAATAAAGCGAATTTAGAAATTTAAAGCATCTTCGAAATTATCTTTTGCTTTCAAAAAATTATGTTTATGAATTCTCTTATCGCAACCAGTATCATACTATCCTATGTTTTACGACATTCAAAAAAGCAAAAGTGTCCATTTTATTTCTTTAACCCATTTATTGCGATGAAAGGTCATATGAAAATCTGTGCTCTGATATCATTATATTTTCAGTTTTCTACTTTTTGTGGATTCTGCATAAAGCAAATAAAGCAAATATTTACTTTATATTATATGTTTTATTCAATTTAGTTTTTTGATATATCTGGAAAGAAAGCTAGATCTTTTTAATACTGAAAATCATTTAAGATTTGTTTTATTTTATTTTTAATTTTAAAATATCGAAACAAATTGCTTTTGAGCTTGATTATGTATCTTACTTCACTATGATATATGAAAATAATTTGATTCACAAAATTGATTAAGTACACAAAAATATATAATAATACTTTTTATCGTTACATTTCTGTACAATCTTACGCTTTTATAAATACAGAAATCGGTAACATAAATTTCTGAATGCTTTCTGATGAATTTTTTTCTTTATTAGGAATGATATTTCCTTCATTTTTATATATATCTTCAATTTTAGAATTTGAATAAAATCCATAGATTTGAAGGAGATGAGTAAGTCCCGTTCTTTTACTGTTTTTTCGTTCGATATTTCTTTCTCAAACGGTATTTTTTCCTACTTTTTTTCTAATTTAACTGTTTGTTTATGCACATAAATTCCTTTTTCCTCGAAATTTGAACTCAATTTTTGATTTATCCGATTCAATATATGATTCAAATGATGACTTATAGTATTTTCGTATAAAGTTGGAATTTCATTTCCTGAATATCTAATCCAAAATATGAGATCCTTTCCCGGTTTTCCCATATATTTTCTTTTTCTTTTTTTTATAATCTTGTTTTTAAATATTGATGAAAATATATTATTCGTTTTACATTTCAATGAAAGGAACATTGAGATTAAAACTGCTTTGCATAGCCCTCGAAAAAGTTTTTTTCCCCCAATTTGTGTAAGTTAAAAAACAAAAATTGTTACAATTTGATGTTTTTTTTATCTACCACTTGGAATTACTCTGTCTTGTATTTTCTTTTGGAAAATCGATTTGATAAAATACTTTATCTTTTTTTCTCGTTTGTATAGCATTGAAGAAAATATATTTAAAAAAAACAGAAATTATGTAGTTTCGAGAGATAACACACACTTTCTGGCAAAAGCTATTAAACTTAAAATATTTTCAAAATACACATCCAATTTAATTTATAGAACTCAACATCATCAAAAAAAATGTCTTCTAATTTAAAAGCATTTGCAACTCTTTTAAAAAATATATTTCTCGAAAGAATTTTTTTTTAAATTTAATTAGATGAGGAATTTGCCTAAAAGAGTATGTATCATAAAAAACATTTAAATTTATAAATTTCTGATATGATTGACGCTTCTTTGAATGTAAATATTTTCATGTTTGCTACCTTTTATCTAAAATGAATTTTAAATTAAATATTTTAAAATGTAAATTGCTTCTAAAGATATAATAGTTAGTATATTTACCCGAGATGTTAAAAACCAATACAGAGTTTGCTGAACATTAGATAAGTTATTACCATATAAATTTATTAGCTTATTGCGAAGTACTCATTTTTTATTACTGTTCTGTAATAAAAATCTGCATTTCTCTATCGATTATTTTTATTATACTTTTACATATACTTTTTTTGCAATATATAATTTTTTTTCCCAATTCTAATATTAGCAATTAATTTTAATTTTAGTTATTGGAAATCATGACCGTTATTCAACATT
>JAOUZG010027289.1:0-11334 GCA_026289955.1 Argiope argentata | reverse complement strand
GGTAAAAAACCAAGAACGATGAGAATTGAAAACAAGACATTCAATTAAAATATGTTGAACAGTAAAAGGAACTTGGCAAATGTTGCACATGGGCGCATTTTCGCCAAATATGAGATGTTTATGGGTAAAACCTATACGGAGACGTTATGGGTATGACCTATACGGAGATGGGTCAACTTAACATCCATTTCCCGTATAGGATGAACAGGCCATAAAACAGGAAATTTATTTCGGACCTGAAGCTCCCATGACTTTTGCCAGTTAGAAGATATGCGACGAACAATGGACCTTTTAGCATCGCAGAAGGGAATTCTTATGCTCAAAATAGTCGATGCAGATTTTGCAGCCGAGTCTGCATTCTCAATTCCAATGATGTCAACATGAATCGAAACCCGACAGAAAATTATTTGAAAACCATCATTCTGTAGCAGACGCAAAGTAAACAAAATTTTTATAGCAGTTGGATATATCCGATTGTGGTAATGCGAAGGTGTCTCCAAAAAACGCTTGCTATCGGTGTAGATGATAAATTTACACTGAGTTAAAGAGAAAATTTTCTGGAGAGCACAGGAAATCGCCATCAACTCAGCAGTAAAAATAGAGTAACAGTTGGGAAGACGGTGGTCGACTATATCAGATGGTAATATTATGCCACAACCGACATGACCATCCGATTTCGAACCATCCGTAAAAATTGGATCAAAAGAAGAATACCGATAGCGATGGTAGAAAAAATATGTTGGAAAAAACAGGAGCAGTTGAGGATTTATCGAATCCAACAAAAGGATTCAAGTACGAAAACTGTGGAATGTCCCAGGTTGGGATACTAAAAACATCAACAGCTTTAAAACGAACAGTGTTACGGTCCGAGTCAGGCAGAATTTGACTCGTTCACAAAATTGAAGAATGAGAGAGAGATGGGCATTATAAAGTCAACGAAGACTAACTGGTAGTGACACTGGTTCAAAGGATGTTTAAAAACGGATTTCGTTCGAAAATAAAATGAAGTAGACACTTTCTGTCGCCTTAAACAAAGGGGTAGCTGGTGACATATAACATAGAGGCTTTCAACTGGAGACGGTAGGAGTACCCCTGAATAGATGAAGAAAGCTGAAGGTGTACATTATCTAGTCGCTTCAGGACAGATAGAAGGGAGGAACCGTAAATCATATACCCGTAATCAATTCAGGAAAGAACTATTGCCTGGTTAATACGTAGAAGGGAGGATCGATTGGCATCCCAAGATGTTCTGGAGAGAACTTTCAAAACGGTTAAGGCCTTCTCACACTTTCTCCGAAGTTGTACGACATGTAGAAGAAAGGTGAGCTTCCGATCGAAAATCACTCCCAAAAACCGTACTTCATTCACTACGGGAATCGGAGTACCTTTTATTTGAATATTGGGATAATGCTGAAGGCTTCTTTTCCTACAGAAGTGCACGCAGCTACTCTTATGGGGGGATAGTGTAGCCATTTTAATTGCACCAGGTTATCAATTTATTTACAGCATTTTGTAATTGTCGCTGTATTAAATTCATATTGCTGCCTTGGAATGAGATCTGCAGGTCATCAACATAAAGTCTTCCAATAACAGCTGAAGGCAAATGATTTAAAATCTGACTCAGATGAACAATAAAAAGAGTGACACTGAGGACACTTCCTTGCAGAACAACCTCAGCCTGAATAAAATGATTATAATAAATATTACGAATTCGAACACAAAAATTACATTGTGTCAAAACCTTTTGTAAAAATATGGGCAATTTATCCCTAGATTGAAAATTGTAGAAAGTATGCCTTAGCGCCATGCACGGTCGTATGCCTTTTCAATGTCCAAAAATATTGAAACAAGGTGGTTTCTTCTAACGAAGGCATTCAGTATTTAAGTTTCCCTTAATATGAGATTGTTGAAAGTAGAACGACCTCTATGGAAACCACTCTGAAATGGGGAAATGCATCCTTGTTTCTCTAATTCAAAAATTAGACGTGCATTGGCCATGCTTTCAAAAGTCTTGCACATACAGTTTGTAAGAGGAATCGATCTATAGTTCAGAGGGACAGATGGTCCTTTGCCCGGTTTCAATATAGGAATAACAATAGCTTCTCGCCATTAAGAAGGGTATTTCTGCTCAGTCCATATTCTGTTAAAAAGCAGTAACAGATTGGAAAGGGAAATGGTATTCAAATGTCGAAGCATGTCGTATGTGATTCCATCTGGACCAGGGCTGGTATCATGGACATGAGATAGCGCCATTTCCAATTCAAACATCCGGAATTCACAGTTGTATGGAGTAGTATTTGGGACTTTGAAGCGCAAAGGCAACCTTTCCGCACGATTCTTAATTGCTTGAAAATCAGGGCTGTAAGAATCAGTTGCGGAAACTTGTGCAAATGCCTGGCCAAGAATGTTAGCAATGTCTATTGGGCTCAAATATATCAAATTACCAGTTTTTAAAACATGAATAGAAGTTTCATTATATATCCCATTAGCAGCCTTTATTTTTTTCCACAAAAGTTTACTAGTAGTAGAGGATGTGATGGACGAAAGAAATTTATTCCACTCTTCTCTCTGTCTACGACGCCGAATACGGCGAGCTAGGGCTCTGGCTTTTTTAAAAGCAATCAAATTCTCAGTCGTCGGGTACCGTCTAAAGAGATTCCAGAGTTTTTTCTGTCTCTTCTGACTGTCGCGACATTCATCATTCCACTATGGCCTACGAAATTTTCTTAGGTGTGGGGTGGTTTTCGGAATAGTGGCATTAGCGGCGTTCATTATCGCATCAATGACATTTTTTATTGCTTTCGAAATGTCTCTATGACTAACCATAGTCTCATTGATAACTGCTAGTTGGGAAAATATATTCCAGTCTGACCGTTGGAATAAGAAACGCGAGGCACAAAGAGTCACCCAACGCTTCCAATATGGAAGACGATTATAGGAAAATGGTCGCTATTATGCATAATGGTGCAGACTGTAAAAGTCAACCATGGAAGGAGTTCAGAAGAACATAGGGCCAGGTCTAGACTGTGAAATGTACGTGTAGGTTCATGAAAGTATGTTTTTTCATCATTATTGAGAAGCACATGCAGTTATCAGAAATGAACCGCTCAATCTGCCGCCCACGAGAGTTTGTATTTCCCGAACCTCACAAAGAACTATGTTCATTGAAGTCGCCGAATAGGACACATGACTTCGAAAGCTGATCCACCAGGTTATCAAGATCCTGTTGACGAATTAAATCATGAAGCGGTAAATAGATGCTTCAGACTGTGGCTAAAGCTTGTATGTGAACTTGCACAGCCACAATCTGCATAGAAGTAACCAACTTAAGAGATGTACTCAGATATAAATTTGAGGTAAAGATACAGACGCCACCAGAAGTACGAGATCCAGTGTCTGCATCTTTCCGAAAAGATTTTTTGAAAGGATGTTGGGCGTCAAGAAAGTTTCTTGAACCCAAAGCAGATGAGAAGAAATTTGTTGAAGAGTGATTTAATTTCACGAAGTTTGGAGCGAAGACCGCGACAATTGCAGGAGATGTAGGTACCCATTAAGAGAGAATTTAAGTGGAAGAAAGGGACTGAACATTTGTTGCGGTTGCAGGAACATCGCAACTCATAAAAAGAGAATCTTCATCCTCAGATGGATGGAGCTTGAAATCGGGATTGTTAGATGCTTTGGCAAAAATGGACGTTAAGTACTTATGTACTACACCCTGATTCGCCAACTCCAGGGCGACTGAATTTCTTGAAGCAGATTTTTGAAGTTTCACAGATAGATCTTTTCGTGAAACTCCACGTTTAGCCAATTTTAATTTTAGTGAGTTATGCAGTTTTTTCCCGGACTTTTTTGTTGGAATATCCGCTTTAGGAGATTCTGGAATACTTTTTATGGAGTGATCAGAATCAGAAGTCTTTTCAGGGAGTTATTTTTGTCGCCTTCTTACAATTAGGACAAGAGAAATTAGTGCAAAATGATTTTTGTGCCACGGCAGAATAACTGAGACCGGGAACTGGGGTCTGATTTTGAACCCTACGCCTAGCTTCAGGATAAGTTAAATTTTCTTTTATTTTCATTGATGTACCCAGTTTCACCAAGTTCCAGCGTGGACAAAATCGAGCATAGGAAGGATGATCGCCTCCACAGTTCACGCACTTTTCTTGTGTACTGCATTGCTGACTATCATGCCCTTTTTCGGCATAACGAGCGCATGTAGGAGTTCCGTGGCAGTTAATTTTAGAATGGCCAAAACGCTGGCATTGAAAGCATATCAATGGATTTGGAATGTACTGACGAACCGGTAATTTGATATAACCTGCATATATAGATTCGGGTAATTTAGGACTGTGAAAATTAAGAACGTAATGTTTGGTTGGAAGCAATTGACCATTTCGTCGAATTGATATCTAGCGAACAGGCGTCATGCCTTGCGGTTTCATTTCTGAGGATATTTCTTCTATAGAGACATTAAATAATTCTTTGCAGGTAATAACACCTTTGGAGAAGTTAAGAGATGAATGCGAAGTTACTGAAACAGGAATATATGGCAGAGCTTTTAGTTTCAAAATTTATTGTGATTTTTTTTTGTATTAATTTCACGATTAAATGACCAGATCGCAACTTTTGGATTGATAGGACATCACCGACTAAAGCTGCTATTGCATTTTTTACAAGGAAAGGTGAAACTGAAGAGAAGTTCTCTTGTTTGTCTGATTGGCGCTTAACAACAAAATGACAAAATATTGACTATTGCTTTGAGAATAATAAACTTTGGGCCCATTGAAGGGACCCTTGTTTCGAGGAGTCATACAATATAAGAGGAGATTCAGGTCCAACGGCACCACCCATCACGGAGCCCAACAAGGGAAGGCAGCCACCGGCTCTGGACATGCTTAACCTCGGCACTTATCTTAGTTCTAATCGGTATCTATACGCTGGGAGTTACCCCCGGGGACAGTGACCACCCTTAACGCCAAGCCCAAGGAGTAACCCCTTCGCTTGATCCCAGGCAGTCTAGCCACTCAGGTGACTTTGTTCCAACCGATTGATACACCGGAGACCACAGTGCACCACACGTCTGTCTAATGGGTTGCAACGCACGTCCAACACGTAGGGTTTTGGCTGTTCATGAGAAGCAGGAAGCCAGCAGGGTGGCGACAGCTTCTCATGGAGAGCTTACTGATGAGGGAAAGAAGAAAAAAGCAAACAGCAGAAGACGTAGAGAAGGATAAACATAAAGGAGAAAAGATCCCTGGGAACCTCAGGATTGGGACACCCGTACCCACCTAAAGAAGGTGAGCCCCTAAGGGGCAAAATTTTCTTAGAGAGGGGAAGACTTGGGTGACATTTGTGGCACTTAAGATATCAACGATATGTTGTACTACTTACGCGGTGTCGCAATTAGTGGTCATAGTCTTTGTAACATTTGTCAATCACATTAAAGTTCATTAGTCTGACCGCTGGAATAGAAAAAGCGGAGGTCAATCAGTCTCAGCATTGCTATCAGTATGGGAGACAATAATAGGAAAATGATCACTAACAAATATTTGGGGTTAATACAAAAGTCAGTAAAGTCGGAAGTTCAGGAGAACATATAGAGAGATCAATTGTATGGAAGCTACGTCGTAAGTCCTAATGGGTGTCACATTTATCCGCAAATAGAGTAAAAGTATTGCTTAAAGTTGTTCTTTTAAATTTTTTCGCAAGATCTTTAGTAGTTAGGCCATATTTGGAAAGTTTTAGCTTGAGGGATTTATTTGGTTTTAGTTTAAATGTAACAGTTTTACTATTATCAGGAGTACTAGTCGTGAAAATATCAGTGGCAGAATCAGACATTCTTATCTGTGTTTTGTTTTGATACATTTTTTTTGTACAATTTGTGCAAGACTAGTTTTCATGAAAAGAGTTTTCCACAGCGGTTGTATAGCTTAAACTAGGTTTTAGCGTTATTGCTATAATTTTCTTGGCTTCATCACAGGGTATATTTTCTTTTATTTTAATGGTTGCAATTTGTTTTTGAAGTTGTCTGCGTTCACAGGATCGAGAATAAGATGCATGATTTCCGCCACAGTTCACACGTTTTTGTTTCTGATTGACTGCGCATCACTTGAAAGCATGATTGTCTTTCATGGCCTTTTTCTGCACTTCGGGTGCAAGTTAGGTTCCCATAGCAATTACCTTTTTCATGCTCAAAACGCTGGCAAGGGAAGGCATCTCAACGGATTAGGTATGTACTCCCTAACTGGTAATTTTAAAATTTCCCAATATATGAATTCAAGTAATTTGGTACTATGGAAGGCTGAAGATTGTATTATTGGTTGAATTTGATCATCCCGTCAAATAATTATTTGGCATTCTTGCTTCACTCCTTTTGTTATTTTTTCAAGAGAGACATTGAACTATTCCCCACATTCAATTACTCCCTCAGTATAGAATAAGGAAATGAGAGTACTAACTGTCACAGGATAAGTATCCAAAGCTTTTATTTTAAATATTTACTGTGCTTGTACCTTAAAACTGACTTCCACCAGCAAATCACCTAAAAGCATTTTTTTTATTGAAGACACATATCCGACAGTTGCTGTAATATCTTTTTCTACTCAAAAATGAGAGATGTTGTTAAATGTTACATTTTTTGTGACAAAGGTTTCATTATAAAAAAAGGTTTGTTTGTGTGTGTTATGTTTATTGGCTCAAGAGCCCTATATGACCTTCTTGTACCAAGCAAATGGTCTGATTATAAAAGGATTAATAAAGGTAAAATGAAACAGCTCGGGATAAAAACGCAAAATACATCATAATGCCAAAAAGAGAGAGAAAGTTTTGAGATTTTAGTTCATGAAAAATAAAATAATTCAAAAATAGGAGATAACTAAAACAATGATGAAAATTATTAAAATATAGTAAACATAAAAAATTAATTTATATGTGAATGTAGAACTGAATATCTTTTTAAAAATTAAAAATATTCGGACGGTAATTCTCACCCACCATGCTGCTGAAGTTATCCTTGAAAATATGTTTAAATTTAATAAAATAATTTAAGCGCCTAGATCTTTCATATGTACTTAAAGCATTTCTATTTTTAGTATTGAACTTTTAGACCAGATTCCTATTGTTTTTTACTTTGATTGGTTAAATATCCAGCCAAAGATGAAGGGGTCGGTAGATCGACAGATTGTTTCGCTGCTTTTTTTGATCTTCAGTCAGACTCACGAAACAGAGGAACGGTTTTTTCTATTTTTGTTCTTTCTTCACATATTTTCCGGACATTAGCTCAACAGTTACAGTAATTTTTACAAATCTTACATAACGAAAATAACATTTTCCTTGAAAACATGTCTAAATTTAATAGAAAATGTAAGCTTCTAGATCCTGCTAATGCACTTAAAGTATTCCTATTCTTAGCATTTAGCCTTTAGACAAGATTCCAATTGTTTTCAACTACGATTGGTTAAATACATGTGAAAAAGCTCAGATCCAACCGTAAGTGAAGGGATGAATGGCTTGGTGATTAGATGAAGATATCGGTTTATTTATTTATTTATTTATTTATTTATTCCATTGCAGGTATTCAGTTTACATTACGAAATAGAGGAATGTTTTTTTGACGTGTATACCTCTTTAAATTTGCTACCATACGGAGGAAATCCAAAAAAACACCTAGTGATAATAAAATCGGGGGATACAGTTTGGCGTTGTAGTTTCGAATATATCCATTTCATCCAAAATTAAATTTTACCAAAGGATAGCTGAAAGAACAAATAAATCTTTACAATAAAAGAGAAAAATGACGCATCGCACACGGTGGAGGGGGAAGCACCTCCATTTTGAGGTTATTTTGATGCGTATCGAGATTTGTAATTAGTATAACTTTTGGCTCGAAGAAGCTACGATGCTCAAGTTGTAATCGTCAACTGCTGTCAAAATCTATCGATTGTATATGAAACATTAGTTTAAAGTAGTGACTGTGAATAAAATAAGGTGCTAGAATATTTTTTTAATCAAAAATATATAATGTTAGTCTATACGCGTCCAAAAGCCAAAACCAAATACAGAGATTCTATACGGTGTTAAAGGGTTCTCAAGAAGAATTCAATGGTAATAATAAAACCTAAAATTATACCCAATTACGAGCCTGATCTTACTACGTTAGTTATGATAGTAGGAGACTTATGTTGATGTCTCACAAAACTGCTCAATGCCTGACTTCATGCTCAGCGAGTTCAATTGATCTTATATTGAAACCTCCAACAATTTTTGGTATAACTGTAGTGATTTAACTTTTAACAGAAATCTCGATGCAACTTGCATGCCATTTGCATCGTACTTTTCTTATCACAGAACTATAATCAATAAATTTATATTGCAACACAATAATTGTTTCTTTTTTATCCTAAATATATAAATAAAAATATTTTATTTAAAACATATAACCCGTTACATAAACGTATTCACGTACAATACACGGCCGCGTTCATGACATACCCACACCATACTTTTATTAAATTTTTGTTTTATTTTAAATATTTTCGGGACACTAATTTTACAGTTTCTATAACTTGTTCCATTTTTTACAGAAAGAAAATAAAATTTTGCTTCAAAATATGTCGAAATTTAAAAGAGAATTTAAGCGTAAAGATCTTATATAAGCGCTTAAAATTCATCTTTTTAGCACTGAGCTTTAAAAGCAGTTGTATTTAACTATCATTTGTTAAACATGTGAAGACACTTTGATCTAGCCGGATATGCACTGATGAGTGGCTTTGTGGAAGGAACGACAGATTGCTAGACCGGTTTTTGCTGCTCTTCCGTTCGACTCGCGTTATAAAGGAATGTTTTGTATTTTTTTTTTTTACTTTTTTCATATATTTTTGGGACGATAATTCAGTAGTTGCTATGATTTTTCCCACTTTCTTATAAAACGAAAATTTAATTTTCCTTCATAATATCTATATAATTAAGAGAAAATTCAACGGTCAAGAACTTGCATATGAATTATTCCTATTCTTAGCGTAGTTCTTTGTACCAGATTCCAATTTTTAAAAAAAAAAAAAAAACTACGATTGGCTAAATACGTTAATAACTTATATCACACCGGAGTTTGCTCGTTTATACAATTTCTGCTGAAAATATATAAATGAAATATATTGGCATTATAACATATTTGTCATTTAACTGCAAATTAATACAAAACTATTTACAATAAGCTTTTAGCTTTCAATAAAAATTGAAATCACTTTCTGGAAAAAAAATTGTTATAACATTCATACATTTTTTTAAATCACAAGCATTCTATTTATTAAAAAAACTAATCTTTTTTTTTCTTTGAGTTCATCTTAGTTTTTAAATTATATTAAACATTTCCTTTCGCAAACTTAACGTCGCACCACTCACTTTTGACCATTTGTAGGCTTTAAGTGTTTACACTCCTATTAGACATTTTTGTCCCTTATATTCATTATTTATTTTAAAATTTATGGCCTTTTGGATATATTTTAAAAAATTTTAATCTTTTTTTTTCCTTTTTTAACCCCAAATTTTAATCCTTCCCAAGCCTTTGTTAAAAGGCTTGGGAAAAGCATATCGAAAACTTTTCTTAATTCAAGTTTAGAAATATTAATACTTAATATGTAAAATTAACTTAGTTTAAAACACACATGATTTAAAAACTGAAAATGTGTCTTAAATTGGTATACGACAGCCAAAAAACTCGAAAAATGCAACTCATAAGCATTAGATAATACTGGTTTCAATTAGTGCTCCATATACATGTTTACTCCAAACTGTTTGTTCATTCCGGCATACAAAAAATAAAACAAATTTTGAAAACTATACACTAGGTAAGAAATTTTCAAACATGGTATTTCAAAGTAGATAACAATTACCTGCATATACAACACATGCTAATTTGATCCCTACAATATAAAATTCAAACATATTTCCTATATATCATCATCACCAGTAAATTAAAAGCAAATACAAAACTATTTACAATGAACTTTTCGGCATATTACACCAACAGATGAAATCGTATTTTAGAGCAAAAACTTTTCCAAACTTAAGTTCAACATATTTTTTTTATTCTGAAGCTTGGCATTTCAAAACTAATTTCATCATTATATATAAAAGCTCTCCATTTAACTGATGCTAGGCATTTTCACTCACAATTTAACATTTTTGAATTGATTAATTATTATTCTTCAAACATACCTTATATTCCTATGGGACATCTGCATTCTTCATACTCACCATACATTTTAAATCGATGATTTTCAAGTGCGGTTCAAACCATCGCAATCATTGAAGTGGAAACGTTTGTGAATTATATGTAGAAAATGTTCCTTGAGCTGAAATTGACTAATTTCGATGATCAGAGTGAACAAGTTTTGATGAACATTATTTGAGCACTTATTTCTACCAATTGTCTTTCTGTCATAATTTTAACACTCTTTAAAATCCTAATATTCTTTAAACTCATGTCAGATCATTTAAATCCCAAATTTGTTATTTCCAATACTCTCAGTTCAACGAGTTTTTGTAATACTAATTTTATATTTTCAATATTTAGTGGAAAGATTCAGGCATCTATTAGGACAATTTATTCCTTCAATGGACTAATATTTAAGAAAAAACAGGTCATGCAGATTAATGTCTTAAAGAACTTAATTTGTGAACAAAATCGTCCTGTCCCCAAATATGTTATGTATTCACAGGTTAATATTTTTTGAATAATTAAACATGAACTGGACAACTCATTTTAGAAGATTTAATCGATCAATTTTAATTCTCAAGATTGCTTTTCACAGCTCAATTCTTTGCGTCAACTTAATTCATGATGGTCTTTGAATTTATTTGATGCCTTTTTCTCAATTCCTACAGGATAATTGTAATCATACAAGAGAAAAATTTTAATGCTAAATTTAGAATTTTCCTTGATACTGAGTTTGTCAATATTTGATGTGCACACTTTCTTGCGCATTATCAAACTACAAAATTTTAGATGATTTTTACGTTATATACTATTCGCTACTATAGAAGACATATTCTTAGCTCACTTTATTGTCCTCCTAATATGAAAGAATTTCCTGAGAACAAACAAAGTCATAATTTTTGTAGATTTTCACCCTAAACTGAAAAGTCACATTTTGGAATTTTAAATTGAATGCTTTTCTTTTCAGATTTATCATTTCCAATCAAAATTTTATCCTTTTTTTTAAATATACATTCTATATTTTAAAAGCATATGATTGTCAAGAACGAAAAAAATATCATTATTGATAATCATTATCAATCATATTTTAAACTCTTATAAAATATTTTTAAAATTTGATC
>JAOUZG010027277.1:0-10352 GCA_026289955.1 Argiope argentata | reverse complement strand
TTTTAATTAATTATTTAAAATCAAAAGATCAAAATTAATTAAAACACACTTAAATAAAAGTAATTCACATTCCTCACTAATAAGTAATTCTAAACAAAAGATGGTCCTACGTGTTTTTTACTGGCCATTCTGTTCCTAACTTTTAATATAAAAGAAAAATAAATATGGTTTTAAAACAAGAAACAATATTATACAAAAATTAGCGAAAAACTGAAAGAAACACCAACTTAAAAACTAATTGTAGTAAGATTTTTCAAAAAATAAAAATCAACTGTATAATAAAATTCTTTATAATTATTATTTAAAATTATACGTTCGAAAGATTTCTCATTCTATCTAAATAATAATTATTTAATTAATATTAATTCTATAATAATAATTAACATGAGCTCCGAATATTAAATTTGATGTACGTAAAACAGCTACTTTGATTTGAAATGATTCTTTACGTTGACACAATCGATTTTACAACTATATTAAGAAAACTTTCACAAATAAAGGCAAAATTTGACTAAACAGCAGCAGATAGTTGATATATTTTCATAAAAAAGAATAATTAAGTATTTAATTAAAAAGTTTACGGTTTAAACTTGTATAAATATTTAATACCTTCTGATTAGAATATATTTAATTTCAACTGCCGGTAATACACTCATTAATAAAAATCCTTTATTTAAAATATTCTGTAACTAATACTGAATGTAATTAGTAATGTCTCAATTCTCACAAAATCATGGCATATAGTTATAAATTTCATCTTTAAAGATGATTATTCATAACTATACAAAATATTAAAAGTTTAATGAAATTGTGTTATAACGTAATTGGAAAATATGAGAATTAAATCTCCAGAAACAGATTAATAATGAAAAACCTTGATTTTTTTCTGTTGATGGTGTTATCGAAAAAAAGAAGTGAGCACTAACAATTAGAACTTTGTATGACTGGCACCAGATGATGTCTGTGAAAACTATTTCATGACCTACATTGTTCAGACTGGTTTCGGAATCCCATAAACCAAACTTTACGTTTCCATGGCAACAAAAACATCGTTGATAATTCGTCAAACGTTTGTGCTCCGTTTCTGAACATTCACGTAAAGTGTTGGTGCATATTACTTTATTAAAGTATATATACAAGTGGAAAATGAGAATGACGATTAGGTTAGAATCTTCGATACATTTGAATCGAAATTTTCTATAGATTTAGAATATGACTGTAAAATTACTCTTTTAGTTAAGTAATCATAATATATTAAGAGTAAATTTTCATAAGTACTTTTTAAAATATTAAAAATGAAAACGAAATGCATTTATTTTTTACTAAACTGTTAAAGTCTATCTTGTCTTGAGAAAAGAAAAAATCAAAAAATTAAACACAATAAATAAACAAAATTAGTAAAAGTTTTAAATAAAGGATTAAAATAATTTTATTTGTAAAAAAACAAAAAAAAGTTGATATTAAAGATATGTCATAAAATATAAGAACTTAAAAAAATGCATTCAAAAATCAAAATAATAATAGTAACGAAAAAAGTAATGAGACTTTTAGCATTGTTTGTGTCTAGATAGAATCAATAGTAAAATTTCATAGTTTTAGACTAAAGTCATTTCCATTTCCGCTGGTTTGTGCACTTGGATTTCAAAATACTAAGTTTGAGAAAATACATTGAGAAAGGTAAAAACTCCAGAATTTTATCAGTTTCTCTGGAAAAGTTTGTTATTTGATCCAAAACTTTTATCTTGAACGGGCTCAATGATACTGCTTAAAAAGGATTTTAAAACCTCATCATTTGATGGGTTAGAGACCTACATTATTAGATGAAATTTTCACTTTTTTCTATGTATTTCCTTTTGATGAATGTTTAATTCATTTTTTGTCTTCAATTTTTGATAAACTCAGCCTTTTCAAAAAAGGTCTTTCCAAAATCTATAATATGTAATCCGCGAATCACTTGAAGAAAAACCTTGTATTATACGAAAAGAAATCATTATATTTGCTACAATTATTGCATATCGAAATTTTGACAAATAATCTTATTTTGTATAGTTTCCTACACACCCACCCACACCCACAATACAATATTATTATAAGATCAATAATATTGTAAGTTCGGTCGCTATTAAGATGTTCAACAAATATAATGAACAGAACAAGTATAATACAAAGGAAATAATATGGCTTCAGTTTTTATGACAATAAGATGCTTAAAATTAATTTGTTGATGAAATGCACGAGCTCAAGGTTACATGTAAAAGATTTAAATGAGATTAGATACATTTAATAGTCTTGTTAGACTAATGAGTAAAAAAAGGAGATTTGTTGTAAATAAAGTAAGATATTCGTTTATGTTTAGAGTTTTGATGCATGTGACGTATATTTATACTTAAAAATTCTATATTTAACCACATCTACATAGTCTATTTAAATTATATAAGGCACAAGGATGAGGAGAAATGAGAACAAAATTATTAAATCTACGATTTAGTGTATTGAGAAGCACAATAATATACGAGGGAATCTAAAATAAATATTTTTAGCGTTCTGAACTTTCATAGATTTGCATGGTGTCCACAATTTATTTAATTAAAATTACGAAAACTACGAAAAAATAACACAATAGAACTGAATAACAAATGTTCAAAAGTAACAATAAAAAAAACTCCAAACATTCTGAATAAAATAAAAAAGCAAATTAGGAGTTAATCAACTATCAATTCTAGTAAAAATAAGAGATAAAAACACATGCACAAAACATTCAAGTAAAAAACTATAACATATATGAATATTGAAAGTGAAAAACTTTAAAACGCCTAAGGACATACAAATAAGTTCAAATAAAATATAAAAGAATCAAAACTAGAATGCCAAAAGTCTATTCGACAAACTTCTTTAACTTATAGCTTACAAAATTACAGCTACGTATTCTAGAATACTAGAAATATTCTAGAAATATGTTTCAGTCTTAACAACCACACTTTGAAATTTAGAATTGGCGACATTTTTAGCATAATCATAAAATAACACTTTTAGAAACGTAATAAAAGACTGATATTATTTTTAGCTGTAGCTTTACATTTCATTTTCACAGAAAAATCATTTTCATACAAAGAAGGAAAAAAAAAAACTTTATTATGCATTTTCCCATCTCTCAGTTTAAAGACAAAAAAAGTTGTTTTTCCTGGGATTTTGTTTCAAACTAAGAATATTCTTGTTTAAGAATATTTTTAGTTCAAAGATATCAATTTCTTTTAAATTGTCAAAATTATTTTCTTTCATACACTTAACTGTTTTTTGAGCTAAAGAAAGAGTGAAGACAAACTTGATGACTTCTCCCATAGAAAATATTTGTAAAAATTCATAAACATTTTCATAGCTTATATAAGACAGAATTACAGATTATCTATTACTGTGGGATTAAAAAACTTTTTTTTATGGGGAGAAAGAATGCATATAAACAGTGCCCACTATTGTCATAAACTCTGCTATTTCCCTTTGATTAAAAACTGACGATAGTTGAATTACAAAATATATCTAGTTATATTAAAATGTTATGTCTTGCGGAGTAAGATCTCTTAAAAGATCGATAATGGTAGAATTAGGTATTTGTTCTCCATTAAAAAGTAATACCAGATGAGAAAATAATGCAAATTCAAAGGTTAGGTAAAGTTATTGATGCGATATTAAAACTCATTTTTCTTATATCAGTGCTAAGAAGAAAATGCATGAAACAAGTAATTGTTATTATTAGTAATTAAATGTTTTCTTCATTTTTTGAAAATATTTTTAAAAAATAGCATCATTAAACGTGTAATAGTCAATACTCGTAATTTTTTAGACAAAACTGTTTACCTACATTAAAAAAAATCGGAGTCGAAAAAATGGCATGCTCTTATCAAGGTTTTTCAATAACTGGAAATCATGATTAAATTAGCATACATTTCATGCTATCTCTAGCAGTAACATACTTTCAAATATTATGTATATTTTCATATTAAATCGAAACATCGCTGTATAACTTTTGTTTTTATGTTTTTATCCCTTACCATATTATAGAGGTCAACATAATAATTCCGAATGTTTGCTTAATATTGTTATCTGATTACGGAAAGCATAAATGATTAATAGTACAACACTTATATGGTTATAGCTATCGCCGATTTCAAATTTAGAGCTGGAGTCAGGAGTTGAATGGGAGTTTTAATAGTGTCTTAAAAATTTCGTTTCTAAAATAACTTCTTCTCAATGACTTGGAAGTAATAAAAGTCAATCATGAGAAAAATGAAATTTATTAAATAAGCTAAATTTAATCATAAATTTATGTGAAATTTCTATGGTACTATCACAGAAAATGCTCAAAATTTTATACGTAACGATAATGGAGGCTTCACAGCCTCAACGTTCGAGCAAGATACATTCACATCGTGTTTGATTATCTGAGAATCGCTCATTGCTTTATCTTAAATTTCTTTGGTGAAATGCCGTTTGCAATAAGAAATCAATATTATTGTTTGCTTGAAAAGCTCCTGTTCCAAAGATATATATAGTGCTAATTTCCAAATTATAGCTTGCCCGGTAGACTTTATTTTAGAAATGCTCGTGATATATACCGGGTTATGTGCATTTGCGTGCAGAGCGCCACATGTATAATTTACATCGATCCGTTTTGCATTTATGAACAGATATGTACTTTCTTTTATGATTACTTCATTTGTAATGATGAGGCTTTCAGTTTCCTAATATGCACAGACTAGGACAATAGCATTTTAATTAAAGTATGTATTAATGATAATCTTTTCTATGTTTATGAACTCATCGTAGTAGAGCTCCTTGAGAAAAATTAATTTTCATTTTATTTAAAACCGAAATCTTTTATATTTAATGGTAAGAGTTTTTGGGAACTTTGCAGTAGAAGAAATATGAAATGATTTTTTTTAAAAGTATTCAATGCTATAACAAAGATGAAAACTTTGGATAAAAGAGAGCAAGTACTTACATTCCAGCAAAGCGTTTCCGGTGACCACCACTAAAAGAAGAAAACATGAAAAAAATTGTATAATGCAAATAGTTAATTTTTTAAAATCCATATAGCGTTTCATGCCACCGTTAAAGAACCATATATCGAACATTTTTTTAATCATTTTTTGAATACTCTACGATTTATTCTAAACGGATATAAAGTATATAATATAAAATACAATTTTATATATTTTTTCTTTATAAATGCTATATCTAAAAGTTAGCATTAAAAATTCAATTGAGGGTTTCTTTTATTTTTATCTCGGCTGGTAGGCCTGTGAATTTTTCTGTAATATGGAAACTAATGTTTGCCATTTTTGAAAAATTCATAGAATAAAAGTAGAACAAAAATGAAAGAATAAAGGAATTTGGGTGTAGGTAAAACCCGAACTAGAAAAAAAAACCTTTATCAATATAGCTTGGAATGTAAATTTTATGTATTTAATAATGTTTAAAAGGACAGCGATATTTTTGTCTGTATAAGACACAGTATTAGAATATGTAACGAATATGGACAATGATTTTCCCTTCGTAATTACAAATAATACTTCAAAGACACAATTTTAATAATTAAAAGTTTTTTCAATCTATATTTCTGCAAAATTATAAAATAGAATTAACACAACATTTCATTAAATATCACATCATAACAACAAAGCAAAACCCCCAAGACTTCCAATACGTCAAATGGGAATGTACCGAAAGGTACAGCGGGTAAAATTTTTAAAATAAATACGTGCTCAATGCAACGTGCTCACGTGCTCAATGCAACGTGCTCACGTGCTCAAATGCAAGCGACTTGGTAAAAAATTAACTGATTCTAAAACTGTCTGATAGTGTAAAGTGTGTTCATAAATAAATCAAAAATAAATTTTGAACCTTTAAAAAATTTTAAAATATCATCAACAAAGGAAAATAAGATTATTAAAAGAAGTTAAATATTGTAAGAAATGAAAACCATATTATTCTTTGATAATATAATGTTATATAAACTGAATAGATTAAGACAATAAAGGAATAGAAAGGATACTTATTTTTTTAAAAAAACGATTATTCTATTGGAAAATATTACCAAGAACAATTTTAGATTTTTTTATTGATTATAATATAAATAATAATCGGAACTGTTATCTGATACAAAGTAGACTTTTTATTAAGAATTTTGGCAAGTATTTTATTTCTGAATAATTTTGTTCAAACTGTGAAAATTAATCTATTTATAAGAAGGCTTGCTATTAAAAGTTTACAATTCATCGAATGAAACGATTTTTTTTTTACCCAAGTGAACTTAGCTTATCCTTAATTATTTGTCTTAAAATCATTTTGAGAATTGCTTTGCTAGATTTAATAACACTTTGCTTCGATAAAGATAATGATGAAAAATATTTTATAATATATTTAATTTTATTACATAATATCATTTAAACCTAAGATATAAAAAGTTCTTAAACTGGAAAATTAAAATTTCATTTCATTTTCTTGAAAAATATCCTAAAATTTTGTAAGATATTCAGATATTTGAAACGGTTTTTAAATGCTCAATGCACATTATAAATAAAGCTAACAAAAAATGAAATTATCTCCTCAATCTTTTAAAGAGAATATATTTATATTGTCTAAACATACACTTTTCAATTTCTGGGTTTTTTAAAAAATGATATTTTTAAGAAACTAAAAGATATTTTAACATTTTACTGCACTTTTATAAGAGCGCTGGGTATTGTTTTAATTATCATATTAATTCATAATTGGAAATTTCAAAACCAGCAACAATTTCTGGGAAAACTTATTTACATTTAAAAATAAATGAGCAAATGAAAAAATGGCTATTTTTTGTTTAAACTTCAGGAATCTTAAATTAACGCGCAACGTTTCAAAATTTGTATTTTCGTGAAAATAATTTTTTCATATAAAAATAAATTATTCGTAATGAAGAAGAGTTGAAAGCATTTTCGATAACGAATGAAATTGTAATTAATTGAAGTGAAAGGATCTCATAAGAAGTTTTGTGATAAATTTATCCAATACCATAATTTCGTCTAGCCTCTATTATGTTTTATTAGCATTAACAAAATTCGCTGATTTTACACTAAATTATGCTTATCATCTGAGAACATGTTGTTTTGTTTAGGCGGTTTTGGATGTCTCCATAATTTAAAGGCAAAAAATATTTTTTTACTTTTACGAATATTGTTATATTATGTATGCTTCTTTGAAACAGTATGTGTTTTTTAGAGGTTGACCAGCTTTAACCAGTATTGCTTTATTATTAAGTATGCTTCTTTTACAGAAGATTTGTTTTTAAAAGGATGACGGAGAGCTGTGACATCTTAACTGTTGTTATCATGTCAGAACATGATATCGTTTTGGGAATGAGGTTTTCTGGCGTCAACAAAAATCCCCAGGCAAAAATTAAAGATTTTATTATCTGCACGAGAATCTCATAAAATCAGCTTTTAATAACGCATTGCTTTTCATGTACAAAAGCTCTTATTAAAAAAAAGTTCATTGCTACAACAAATAAAACACAGAAAAATGTCATTTTGAGCACGTGATTATATGAAATGCTATAAATAGGAAATGCGATATTTTTTTAAACAATAAATGCGAGACAAAGTTTTTTTGCATTGTTTGCAATACTAAAGTGACTCATTCAATGAAATGATTAAAATGAACAAAAATATAATTTAACTCGCACGAGCACGTGGTGCTTGGCCGTTCAAGAAATGATGTTCTGACATGACACATTGAAATATGCATAGCGGATTTCCTTTTAATATTTTTATTTTGTATCTGAAACGTAAACACTTCGGCAGATTAAAAAATTTATTTAATCCTCTTATCTACTTCGAGTGCTAAAGTAATTGCAACTTTTTGTACGAGTAACCATTAATCTTATTTAAAAGGTTAAAGCTACAAGACATTAGAGATACAATACTAATTATTTTTAATTTCAAACTTGAAATACACTCTATATCTATCGGCTAAGAAGATGCATTTTCATTATTAGAATAGGTTATTCTGGCAATGCAATAAAACATTTGTTAAAATTTGCTTACACTTATTGGCCGTTAGATGGCAGCACCAAAAATTATTTGAATGTGCATAGTTGTAATTTGCATGATGGTCTTTAGATGCACAAAATCACATGAGAATAATGGATAAATTTCAAGTCAATTGAAATCCTTATTAATAATAAAAAAGATTTATAGTCCTAATTGCTTATTTCATAAATTTTCAAACAAACATACCATAAAGATTATTTTAGAAGTGTATCGATCTTTCTGATTATTCATTAATTTTAACCTTAGAAATGCAATCGATCCACATTCTTTTTATAGTTTTATAACAATGATAATAGATTTGAAAATAATTTTTTCTGTATTTAAAATTAGAAAGAAAAGACATAAAATTAAACATTCATCTTGAGTTCTCTTAAATGTAATTTAAAAAAGAAACTTTTATGTATTCTAAAATTTTAAACAATTGTACCAATGAAATTATACTACAGGAACATTTATGATTTTCTTTGTTACCAGACAAAGCTTTACAATCGATTGAAAAATGGCATTCCGTTAGCGCTTTGAAGACGACGGAAGAAATAGCTATTTATTACATGATTAGTTTATATTTCAAAAACAAACAAATAAATAAATAATATAGAAATCTTGGATCATAAATTTCATATAATCACGTGAGAGCGTTATTAATTTTAAGTCATTTTTTGTCTAAATTAATTTAAGTTTTTAACTAAATTAAACCGTTATAAACACACACACACACACACACACACACACACACACACACACACACACAGAGAGAGAGAGAGAGAGAGAGAGAGAGAGAGAATAAAAGAAGGTAAAATTAAAAATAAAATTTTTTTGCCCGTATATTCGGAAATCATTTGGAAACTAATTAATAAACAGAAATCATGTTATTACAGAATAAAAAAATATTCGAAATGTTGATTTGTACAAATAAATTAAGTTGAACGAAACTATATATATCATCTTAAAAGTTTTCGAAGATTAAAATTGATACTTTCTAAAAATTTTCTGGTCCTCGATATCTTATTTTTTCAAATGCATCTTTTCTTTCTAGTAAATCTGCCGATTTCAGTGCTTTGTAATACAAGACTATATCATTGTTACATACTTAGATAACATGTAAAATCAATGGTGCTTTTGCTCTGATTTTTTTTTCATGCATAACTTATTTCAATTTATATTACTTTGTTCTTTATTTCTTTTTTCTGACAATTATCACATCATAAATAGCTCTGATTAGAAACTTATATTAGATTGATATGTTTCAAGTATGATTGAACTGATATATTTCAAGTATAATTAGATTGATATATTTCAAGTATATTGTATAATTGAACGAATATTTTATGCTTAAATAAATTGTAAAAATATAATATAATTTTTTTAAAAAAAAGCAATGTTTAGTATTATCAAAGTATAGAAGATAATATAGAATAATAGATTGTATGTCTTCTTTTGGGCATTATCTCTTACTTTCACTTCAGTATGAACGTATTATTTTTTATTGAAGTGTCGCCATTATATAAACTTAAAAATAAATATTTACTCTTGATTTGCCGTTGTTTGCAAAGTTTTGATTCTCAAAAGCTATCAATTGCTAAAATTACAATTAAATAAATTGTTTAATTTAGCCTTAACGCTTTTAACAGCAAAATGATTTTAAGCTTCAAATTTCGGCAGCTATATAATATTATATTAGCAGTATTTCAACAATCTTATCACTTTACTATGCATTTTTCTAATTTTCTATCAACATTATTATGTGTTCAGTTATTTCAAAGGAAAGAGCAACAGAATATAAAATAGACTGTTGTTAGAAAAATTCCACCTGTGCTTGCTTCTGAAGTTGAAATAGTATTTTTAAATATTAAAAAAATATTCAAATATTTTATCAAAAATAAATATTATACTGAAAAATTATCAACAAGGAAACTAATTCTTATTCTTACAATCATCTTGGTCATCAAATTGGAAAAAAATGAAGTAGCAAATATAAAAAGAAATAATAACAACAATTTTAATTTCTTTTGAATAAGGGATATTGTAGTTGAACGAATTCAATACTTAAAATAAATACTTTAAATATTTTTAAAAATTATTCAGAAATAGAAAATGTTATATACTTAATTAATACAAATATTATTGAAATGATCTGGATTTCAATTTTATAATGATATTAGACCCATTTCTTGCTGTAAAAAGCTCAGATTATGGGAAAAGGAAGACACTATTTTGAGTAGATTTTTAATTAGGGAAACTCTAAAACTTAACTCTTTAACTTAAAAA
>JAOUZG010027273.1:3994186-4012700 GCA_026289955.1 Argiope argentata | reverse complement strand
TCAGTACTACACATTATTATAACCGAGCGTCGAAATATAATAAAAAAATCTAATAAGGGGTACATATATATTAACCCTTTGCACTCGATGGTGTTTCTTGGGCACCATTCAAGACAGTGCATCATTTGGAAGTTTTATTTATTTATTTTTCAACTTTGATTATTTAAAATAGCCTTAGAATGGTAAAAAGACAGATAAATTCAATTGTGAACACACACAAACACACAAATTTGTAGCAATAAACAATCCCTTGGATATTGAAAAATTATGCATCGAGTTACTTTTCCGAATGCAAAGAGTTAATTGTACGGCATTGGAAAATGGTAGTTAAGGAATATCGATCTTTGGCTTGAAGGTGAGGTGTTATTTTTGACATGTAATCGTTGGTACGATCCCATCAGATTCTCCGACCCTCCTGTGGGCCCACCGATTTCAATTATAAAACTGAATGACAGGTTCGCCGCTACAGCAACACTGGCGAGAACTATGGTAGAGTCCTAAGGACCATCACCGGCCACGATAAAACCCTTCCCGTAGAGAGTACGTCCGGTCTTCGATGGGAGGAGCCGAGTCCGCCGCTATTAGTACCCTTCACGGTGGTGAGATCCAACCACTATGCCGGGAGCATCTCATCCTCATTACGAAGTTACCCTCGAGACAGAGGGAATCGTTGGTATACAAATAATACATAAGTACGAGAAAATCAAAATGAAATTCAGACATATTTTTTCAGACTGATTGGAATGAATATTTGATATTGACTACAAATGTAGTCATAAGATTACAGGTCCAATTTCCTTTGTTTAAACCGTTGCAATTGCGAGTTGTTGAATTTATATGGATGCAAAAGTACAGACTGATATTTAGAAAACCTCTTGGTTCTAAATTTGATAAGGACCAAAAATACCAAATTTCATCAGTCTAGTTCTAAATATTTTCTGTTTAATATGTCCGCCTGTGGTTGAACAGCTGGACAAATAAACTTTCTTTGAATTGATTTCGTATAAAATATGATAAAAATCTACAAATTTGATGTCAATACCATCTATTAAACTTCATCCGTTTAACACAAAGCAATTCTGAGTTATCGTGTTCACAAACAAATATAAATCTAAACAGAAATCGTTCCAAAGCTGTGTTTGTCAAATTCAGAGAAATCTGAATAGGGAGATTCGTCTAACTCTCTGATTCAAAATTTTAGGTAAATATAATAATATCATGTCAGAATAGGATGTTTTTGGGATGATGTTGACTTCAATGAAAATTCGTAGGCGAAAAATAAAAATCGCACAAGAATCTCAAAAAATCAGCTTTTAATAAGCTGCATTTACGAAAGCTCTGATTTTTAAAAAAGTAAGTTAATGACTGCATGAAATAAAACCTAGAAAAATATCATTTTGAGCATTTGATTAGATAAAACGAAATAAATCGGAAATGTGCTATTTTTTTAAACAATAAATGTGAGTATAAGTGTTTTGGATCGTTTTGCAACACTCAAGTGACTCATTCAACGAAACAATTCAAATGAATAAAAGCATAATGACTGTGATAATGAATCCATGACTGTTATATATAAAAAAATCCAAACCAGCATCTTTTCCTCATTATTTTGAGCTTCACTTCTTGTCGAGAACAATTTAAAGCATTTGGAAATTTCATTTAAAAAATATTACGATTATTATAAATAAAATGGTACTGAATTTTTTAAATGCTAACTTAAAATAACTATCCCTTTAGTAGAGTATAAATATTTTAAAATAATAAGATGAAGATTTAAGAAGTATTTTTCAAATTAATTTTTTTTATTCTTTACTCAAACATTTTTTTTTTTTGTTCAAATATAAATTTTAACAAATTTACTCCAGGAATGTATTCTTTAGAGACATTAATTTACTTTTATGCTATCTGTTCCGAATGTATTGAAATAAAAAGTTCATTTTTCAAATTTCTCATAAATTTTTTAAAGATAAAAAATTCCGGAATGCAATTATTGTAAAGAAAATTTAATTGTAAAGTTGATTGTCATTTTTTTAACCACAGGGAAAAAGTATTTTTTTTTATTTTTTACTTTAAGATGTGTTTGTTTATTTCAATAAATGTCAGACTTAAATTGTTATAAAGCAAATTTATTGAGCACACATTAAAAAAATTACAAATAAGAAACATTCCAAAAACCAAGTCGCAAATAATTCAATTTTTTGATAACTAAAATTGAGATTCAAATCATTGTTCCTCATTTTTACTTTGTTGTATCATCATCTTTAAAAAAAATTTGCACTTTCTCTTTGTGAATTTCATGATTATCAACAAAGTATATATTTATTTTGCATAAAACACAAGCAAATTTTTTACTTACACATTTTTTTTCATAATATAAACGGACATTCATCGTAAAACTTTCATGTAATTCTACAAAATACAAAATACATCTTTAATTGGCCATTTAACTCGCATTTAACATATTTCATAAACAGAAAAAATTTGTTTTTATCTAAGTTATTCTACTAATAATTTTTGACATGTTTAACAAGCAGACAAATATTTAACAAAATCAAATATTTTTTAATAAAATAACCAGAAGCCTAATATAACAAATTTTCTTCCGCTTTATTTGTGGTTATTAAGCTTAAGGTATTCACATTTTCTGGAACGCTTACGACTTTTGTGCATTCTTAAGTTCAAATAACTCTTCTTTATTAACCCTTTGCAGTCGTATTAAATTTGGACGGTGGTGTACTGGTGAGAATTAATTCCCGTTGAACGAGAAGTAATAGATTGCAAAATTATGGAGGAAAAACACAATTTACTCATTCTTTTGTAAACTTCGTTAGTGTAAACTCAATAATATATTTTAATACTATGTTTTATTGTAAAAATTAAAATTTATATTCCGCCATCGTCTGATATCTTTCCAAACAGTCTCCATTGTGAAGTCCTGGTTTTTGATGACAAGCGTCGCAAGAATAATTCGTTTCGTAGCTTCTGCCCTTGATTCTCTTGGCGAATCAGAGGCCTGACCGTCTGTCCTGCTGCTCATTTAAAGGCCAGTCGCTCTGGAGCCAAATTTAGTGGAACCACTTCAGCTTTATTGGGAGTTACACTGAAGTGAGAGATGAGTGTCGGCAGAATAAAAAGAAGGGGTGAGGTGAGAAAGTAAGGGATCTTTTGATGGCCACATCCTAAACTCATGATATTTAGCATTTTAAAATTAGTTTTGGGTTTAGAAACCCTCAGTGGATTTTAAAATGTTAAACATGATTTTCATTTATGTTAAATATTAACTGTTCTTTTAAAACTATGTTTTCCTTCTCAATACATTTCAGGCCACTCAATTAATATTAGGTCACGAAATGGTAGAAGCACTGCACAGGTTCGTAAGTAAATTCCTTTGCCTTTTTTTGACATTCATAGAAATTTTCAATCGATATACCAGATGTGAAAGATAAAGATATGACGAATACAATATGTTTCTTTGTTGCTGTGGCTGAGAGAAGACACGACCACTAAGGATTAAATGAAAGGACATTTATAAGCGAATTTGAATAATCATTTTGCAAATTTTTTTTCCTTCTCGACTGTCAGGAAAATGTTATAATAATTTTGTTATAACAGTTTTTTGAATAGTATGCCGAAATTCGTGTATGTTTAGGCTCCCCCTAAATGCTGCATCTTTTGGAATGCAAATGTATTTACTGCCACGTCTTGGCTAAATTAATTTATCAATTTATTATCATGTCAGAACATGATTTTGTTTTGGGGGGTGAGGTATTTCGCGTGAACAAAAATCCTTAGCCGAAAAATAAATTTTTTATTTTATTTTTCGGCTTTGGCTGCGCGAGCATCTCAAAAAATTCTTTTAATAAAGTGTTGTCATTTCATTTATAAAACAACTGATTAAAAAATAAGTTAATGACTACAGCAAATAAAACCTAGAAAATGTCATTTTGATCACGTGGTTATAGGAAATGAAATAATTAAGAAATATGATATACAGTAAGACCCCGTTTAACGCGGGGGATACGTTCCATCAAAGTAGAGCGTAATGCGAAACAGCGCTAAACGAGGCTATCTTTACATGTAAATATTGTGGTTAGGGGAAAATGGCTAGGAAATTGGTTAGGTATTAAATTTAAAAAGTATGTTTTTTTAATAAAAATAAAACCAAACATTTATTTCTTGAAGCTGAAATTAATATCACATTAATATTTCTTGCAAAAATAAAAAACCAATATAAATAACAAAACGAATATTCTTTAAAAAAAAACAAATAAAATTCTAAGTCAGTCATATTTAGTTAGCCTTCCGCGTTTTCAGTGTTCTGCCTTTTTGTGACAAAAGCATCTAATGTTGTTTGCCTTTTTCTTTTGCGTTGTTCTCTTAAAAGTCCTTCATAAACGGATAGAGCATCTTTAACACCATGCCTTACTTTTGAGCTCCTGTCAAAATTCGAATCATTTTCAATGAATTGATCCATTATTTCAGTTATGGTAGACAAACTCCTTTTTACAAACGCCATCGAAAGTTCTTTTCGCTCTTCTTCTGAATTACTGCTGTCAACATTTTTGTTTTCTTCTTGTTCAGTTCATTCCTTGAGCTCATCATTAGAAAGACTAGCCGATGCTTCTTGAATTATTTCTTCGACATCTTCCACATTTACCCCTTCAAAACCGGTTTGCTTCGTTAATTTCACTATCTCTTCCACTATTTCATCCACATCGACAGAGTGTCCAACGTCATCGCTCTTATTTAAATCCGGCCAAATATTCTTCCATACTCCTTTCAAAGATCTTTCTGTAACTCATTCCAAGAAAGGCCTATGTTTTCTACAGCATCCACGATGTTGTAGTTTTTCCAAAATTCTCTTTTGGACTGGTTCTCTTCTCCGTCTGTTTTTGCAAACATTTGCTTACAAAAGCTTTGATTTAAAAAAATAAGTTCATTACTACAGCAAAAACCTAGAAAAATGTCATTTTGAGCACGTGATTATATGAAATGAAATAAATAGGAAATGTGATATTTTTTAAAAACTATAAATACGACTACAAACTTTTTTGGATCGTTTGCAATACTAAAGTAGCTCATTCAATGAAACCATTAAAATGAATAAAAACATAATTTTATCTGCAAAAGCGCGTGGTGCTTGACCGTTCTAAAAACGATGTTCTGACATGATACATTGAAATATGCATAGCAGATTTCATTTTAATCTTTATAATAATTTTTAGTTAATCTTCAGAAATTCCGAAAAATGCAATTATGGTTGAAATCCATAATTTTTACATGAAGCAATATTTTTTCTCCCCTTCACTTGAAGGTATTTCTCCATGTTTTGATCCAATATTTAGTTTCTTTCCAAATCTTTATTTAGCATATATCTTTTGTGACAGCACATAGTTCCTTTATTGAATGTTTCAAAGTCTTAGAATTCAAGTACATTCAATTCCTTTATGAAGCATGCTATATCAATTGCGCAGTCACCAGAATGGTCATGGATACTGGAGAATGAGACGGTGTTCTTTATCAATTACATTATTTTCAATTTTCAGGACGTCGACGTATAGACTTAACGAAATTACATGCCATAGTACTTAAACGCGTAAACAACAAAAATAAAATGATTTAATAGTATACGATTGAAAAAAAAATGAAATTATTAAATTACAGTAAATAGAAAAAGCATTCTAAAAGTAAATGAGTTTTAACTGAGTTTCCAAGTTTCACGTTCATCATTTTAAGTTCTGATACTACAATGTGATTCTTTGTTAACTTTTTACAGGCACTTAATTCCTAAAACAAAAAAAAAATTACAATTAATAAATCAGAAAATATTAAATATAGACATCATTGTTTTAATACAAAATATAATGTTTGTTAAAAATAAATTTTAATTTTTAATACTGATGATAGTACGCAACTTAAACTTTTGGTGTGTGTAAATGATATATATTACTAAAATTGTAAATATTAAAAAAATAAAAGCTGCAATAGAAAATTTGCAAAAAAAAATATTTTTTAAGGATATTAATAAAATGTTTTTTTTAAATTACATATTTTTACTGCTTTTGAATCTATCTGATAGAGATCCACGGTATGTTTCGAATTTGGAAAGGCTACATGAAAAATGATTTCAAAAACATTTTCAATAGACATGTGTTTATAATAAATACCGTGATTCATCGGGTTATTACTTACGATATTTAAAAGGTGAGGGGGGGGAGGTCGTGCCTTACACATATTTTCTTACTTTAGTGTATAAAGCTCGAATTTTATTTTGACACATTCAAGCTTTTTAAAAGCCTATTTCTTGGACCTGAAAATTTAATCTGAATGCATTTATTATAAAAAAAGGGTTGAAAAAATGAAAATAAAATGTGTAATTAAATATCTATAAAGTAGATACAGAAATAAACTAGTTTGCATTTAAAATAAGACTGCTCAATAATGTAATGGCTCATTAAAACATAATTACTGAAAATCATAAAATTGCTTCTCATCTTGGACGTATACAATAGAGGCAACCTCTAACTGACAAGAATATAAAATGTCGATTGTTTTCTATTGTAGCAAATGCTCATTGCCTTACGACCGAACTTGCGACGTTCTGGTTTGTATCCGAGGAATATAACCATTAGACAAAAGGGACACTTCAGTCCGATGGATATTACCTGGCTTAAGAGGCTCCCACAACACTACCAGACTCTAAACTGAAATGTCTTTCGGGGAGGTGACATAATTACCTAATACCTGAAATGAACTAAAGTGCAATTTATTGTTTGATTTACAGTTTTATAAAAAAATTACTGACAAGATGCAAAACTAATTAATTAATTAATTAAAAGATGTTCCAGACTGCAATTATAATAATTTCCCTTGAGTTTTATTAAAAAAAGATCACGAATAAGACAATTTAAGTCATTTTATTAAAAAAGATTTTTATATGAAAAAAGTCAAAGCTTTCTAAATTTTTGAATGAATATCAACTGTTTCAATAAAATTATTTCATAGGTCAATAAAATTATTTTAATATAGATCAATATAATTATTTTGTCAAGGGCTTAGTAAACACACGTTATATTACAAGATGCACACATCATCACTAATTAACTATATTATATATAATTTACAACTAGCTACATAAAATTACATCATTAAAATACAGCAATTTGCATTTCAACTTTTTTATGAAAACTGTGATAAGTAATATGAGATGTTTTCTCTCTAAAATGCAACTTACAGACCAGGGATAGTGCAGAAGTTAATTAAAATTAAAAATTAATTCTAGTTTAAATATATCTATTTTTAGGATGTAAATAAATGTTAACAGATTAAAAAAATATAGCATTAATATTTGGTTTTCTTTACATGTGTGTTTTGAAAATTAATGAATTGCATCTATCATGTTTGTACATGTATTTACTTTTTGACATACATGTGATTTAATAATCACAATTAAAAATTTCCAACAAATTTTTCTCGTAACAAGAAAAAGCATTAAAACATAATTAAAATAATTTAAGGAATACATCAAGTTGTTGCTAAACATGTGTGGCTATGGTTATGTATCGATATGGAAGATTATTGTTGAACTAATATTAAAAGGAATATTCGACTAATTTGGATTTATTAAATTGCTGAAAAAGATATAGTTGAGAACTTTTTACATGGTATTTAAAGATTTTAGGCAAAAGAAATTGGTATTGAAGTTCCTCAATTACTTCAGAATGTCGAAAACTTCCTTTGGTGAATTATATGGACGGTAATAAATACCAGCACAAGAATACCAAAATGAAGAATTCCATTTAGTCTGTGAATATGCTGGCAATAACTTTTGATATCTATAAGAACTAACTTTTGAAATCATTTAGACTATTAAATATTATTGAATAAAATAAATGTTTTATTTGCAAATATTTTCGTACACTTTTATTATAAAGCTTTGAAGGTAACTTTGTTTATGGATGCAATTCCATAAAAATAGGGAAATCTGAACAGAGCCACAGATCCTTTTATACAAACATACAATTAGAAATTAATATGTAATTCATATTAAAAAATATTACTTTTGGCAGTCGAAGATTGAATATTTCAACAGCCGATTTGTCAAACAAGAATGTACACAATGTTTTCTTCAATGCCCTCAGCAGTTCCACCGACCTTTTAATATTCTACCACAATTTGCGCATGATATTATTAAAGCCTGCATTATTCTCCATACTTATTTGAGGGGTAAAGATTGATCCATGATTGAATATACAATGTCCATTATAGGATTGGAAGATATTCTAGGAGATAATATTGCAAGAGAGGGTTTCAAAGAAAACAATATGAGTTCTATATATGACTTCCCATAAGTCTTCTCTCACTTTTTCTTTCCATAAATCAAAGTCGTTAAAAATTTCAATTCAAATTTCCCCCGTCAACCATTACGTTTCAGTCTTCAAAAATTCTCAAAGCAGGTCTTTCTTGGACTAAAGTAATTAAAATTTCATTATAGATATTTTACCTTCTCAAGTTCATATTAGATTAAAACCTGTTGATGCTATTAAAAAAACCTTTTTTCACACTGTACGATAAAACTGACTGTGAAAAGTAATTCTAGACGTTAAAAAAACGTCGCGTGTGAAACCTAGCATTTGATTATGTGCGCCAGTACTTGGAACACGACGATCAAATTACCGTTGCCGTTAATGACTATCCACGTTTCCATAGCATCTGCCAACAACAAATTGGTCCAGCCTTTATTTTCCCATCAAATGAATCAGCTTTATTAAAATTCAATGCACTACGGTTGTTAAAGCGGCAACTGTAAATTCATCGTGTCGGAAAAATCCGTTGAGTGTGTGTAATTAGCCTATAGGAGCAACGGCTAGAGTAGCGGACATGTCAACTCAATAAACATCAACACCTTTTTAAGTAGATGAGTGCTACTATGTTGTAGCAACGGCGAGAGTACCAGACATTTAAATTCAACATTAAATCGACAAACTAGAAAACATTGCACATTTTTCACATTCATAATATTAGACTACTAACATACTGAAAGGCGCAATTATTGATTAAATGCAAAAATAAATTCTTAAAATGTTGACTTTATAAAATTTCAAAATAATTAAATAGTAATATTACACCAACACAATTCTATTTTAATGAAATTAAAAAAAAATATTTTTTGAAAGAAAGAAAATTTGTCAGGCCTGTTTCGGAAAATAATATCCCAGCGATTACGACTGTAAAACAGAACACTCTTATGATGGTGACAGAATTTGTTTTCATACCAGATATGCAGTTGCTTTCGTTCTTGCCGAAAAGTTGAACCGACGGTGAGGTTAGACGTATATATATATTCAGAGGCACACTTTTGTTTCTGAATAATCCAGACGTATCTCGAAGGGATGCAAGTCATCTTGAATACATTCGTTGATTTCCTGAAAAGAGGGGGAAATATGAAAAAAATGGAATCGTAATATCAGAAATAGGCAAACATTTAATTAATTAAGACTACATATGGTTAAACAAATATTTACAAAAAGGGGATACATTTTAGTAAAGAGCAGGGCTGAGTTAAGATGGGGAAGCCAAAACATGGCTAAGCCTAAAAAGACTTCGTAAATCACTCGTCCATCGACGTTGGAAGAAAGAGGACTCGGAGTGATTAATCATTACCAGCTCACCAGGCGCCCTGACATCCCACGACATGATTGGCACCGCCATCTCTTACAATCGAACCCAGCTAAATGCATCAACTAATCATCTTTCCTGAAACAAGTCACTTCCTGCATACAGGGTGTCACAGCAAGACCAGATAAACTCTGCACAGCCAGATTCATTATTTGGAATGCATAAAATTCCCCAGAGAACTGTACCTATATGACTAATAGTTTTCGAGAAAAACGCGAGAAATGTACGACGTCATATCCGGTTTACGAAGAAAACCTTTGTTCGAACTAAAACATCAATACTTGCACAACCTTAAATAGGAAGATATTCGAAATATCCTCCCGCGTATATGGAGGCACGCATGCGCGCGTCGTGCAATGGTTGATTGTACACGTTTTAGAATCGTAGTGTCCCCAAAAGTAAACGCACTGTGCAGACGAAATTACTATGTCCATTTCTGAAGTAACTGGGTTTCGATAAACCAGTTACTTTACATGGCCCCATAGGAAGAAATATAGGAAGGATCTAGAGGAAGATCTGGTGATCATAGTGGCCATGAAACAGGACCCCAATGACCAATGCAGCAACCGAATGAAGGTTTTTTACCATACATTTTCTCCCGCATTTTCCCCGAGAATTACAGTTCTCTGAACATATTTTATGTTCTCCAAATAACGATTCAGGCTGTGCATAGTTAACCAGTCTTGCTGGGACTCCCTGTATATATGTGTCGTGTTTTTTTTTAAAGAATTTTAAGTTGCAGCAAATATTTCTCCTGTTTGCCATGATGATATTTAAGATTTAGAAAATGCACCCGCTTTTGCTCATAAGCATACAATTCACCTCCATTGTGCCCATCCGGTGCAGTAAGCTTCATGATGTAATCGCAAATGCAAATAACATTAGGTGAAACGTTAGCCACCATTACGAGTGTCCCTTAAATCTGCCTGTGAAACCAAAGATCCATTATCGGTAATACGTGACCATTATTGAACTGAAGAGAAAAACGAGAATCTGTTTCCTGCTATAGATAACTTATCATCCCTATATGTATGAGAGGACACCAAACGAGATTTCATTGTTAAATTATATTTCCTAATGCGTCACTCTCAAATAAAAAAATTGCATTGCAGTATAAGACTAAATAAAAAGAAAACTATAATGAAATAACAAATTGGTAAACGAAGACATTAAATTATAGAAGAAACATTAAAAGTAAATAACACCCATATGAAAATAAATAGGCAACAATAACACTAAAAATGATAGAAATTAATATATTTTTAATACAAAAATAGGATTCGAATTCAAATGCAAAAAGAGTTAATTTAATACACTTTTTTAACCTCTGCATGTTTTAAAACGCATGTTTGTATTATTAACATTACATGTTTTCTTTCAAATGAAATGTTTATTTAAAACATTATTTGTACACAACACTTACACTCAAGGCGAAAAATATTTTTTCCAAGAAACCACTAAAAACTTGAAAATCGTGCTTTATACGTTGTTAGAATTTTAAGAAATGCATATGAGAACAGTTTGCTTAGTCTACTTAAACAAAAGGACGAACCTTTTCAAAAATAATAGTTTAGTTTCATTTTTAAAAAAATTACAAACTGCTGTCTGCGGCTATGAAAGGAGGTAAAAAATCACTAAAAACCAATAAGAAATAAAAACAATAATCAAGAAATATAAATACATAAAAAAACATTCAAAACATAAGCATTTTCTATGAAAAGAAATCAAAGGATAACTGCACGAATCTTCTAGGAACATTTTTATTCAAGGAAAATAAAAGTAGGTGTTGATTAAAGATTAAGTTACATATTAAAATTGATTAAAACTTAAAATTCTAATCCTCTTGTCATACCTCTGGAATTCTTGTACCAGAAGCAATCAAAGCTAATTTAAATTTCATCATCAATTAGAAACTTTAATTAAATTTTTAATGTTAATCTAATTATAATGTCATTATTTTTAAAGTCATTTTAATTAACTCTTAATTCCAAAATATTTGTTATTGAAATAACAGACCTAATTAAGGTTTCTGAAATCTATTAATTAAACTAACTAGTTATAAATGTTTCTAGTAGTTTTTATTGAGAAATTAAGTTAGTGAAATGCTTATTTCACAAAGAAAATAGATTGTCTAGGAATAATAAAAAACTATTACCATATATTTCTAATAAATGCGATTGTTAACATAAATTTGGAATGCGCAGAAATGTTATTTGCACGAGCATATAAAAAAAACTACTTTTTAAATAACGCGTTGCCATCACATTTACAAAAGCTCTGATTTTAAAAAAAGTTAATGACCAGAGCAAATAAAACTTAGAAAAATGTCATTTTAAGCACATGATTATATGAAATGTAATATAATAGGAAATGTGATATTTTTTAAACAATAAATGTGAGAAAGTTTTTTGGAGCATTCCCAATACTAAAGCGACTCATTTAATGAAACAATGAAAAGCAATTAAAATAAAATTTCATTTGCACGAGCACGTGGTGCTTGGAAGTTCAAGAAATTCTGCTCTGACTTGATACATTGAAATATGCACAGTAGATTTCATTTTAATTTTTTATTTATTATTATTTACGTTTTGTATAGGCAATCATCCCGAAAGATCTGATTTCACAAAGTATTCCATCATTTAACATATGAAAGGAATTTTGTGTAAGGAGCAAAATTTTTACCAACTTTTATTCGTCTAGCTCAAAACATTTTTGATTTATAGTGTTCATAGAAAAATAAATATAGAAACATACATTATAATTTCGAAAATGCCTTTCTCTTAATAAAGGCAACCCCAAATGATAAATATTTCACAAAATCTAGAATTCAATACTCTTGAAGATTTAAAGTACTTTGTACATTAGAAAGTAAAAAAGATATTTTCTAATTTCAAAGTTTCTTCAAAAAAAATACTAATTAAAATTTAAACTCCTTTAAATTATGAATTATATATCTGGAGAATGAGAGTTGTTCACTTTATAGAATAAGATACAAAAGGTTTGAGGAAAGTTAGAACTTATTTAACTTACTAAATAAATAATCAACAAAATAGCTGCTCATAAAAATATTAAAACCCCTAAATTTTTTTTTACGATTTCAGTATTTTTTTAAGTTTTCAGTTTTCAAATAATTATTTCGATTTCAATAGTAAAAAAAGATTAAAATGAAATCCGCTATGCATATTTCAGCGTATCATGTCAAAACGCAATTTTTTGAACGGCTAAGCACCACGTGCTCGTGCAAGTTAAAATATATTTTTATTCATTTTAATTGTTTTATTGAAAGAGTCACTTGAGTAGTGCAAACGATCCCAAAAAATTTGTTGCATTTATTATCTAAAAAAATTTCACATTTCTTATTTATTTCATTTCGTATAATTGTGTGCTCAAAATTGCATATTTCTAGGTTTCATTTACTGTAGTCATCAACTTATTTTTAAGAATCAGAGCTTTTGTAAATGCAAAGGCAACGCGTTATGAAAAGAGGATTTTTTTAGATGCTCGTGCAGATAATACAATTTTTATTTTTCTCCTATGGAATTTTGATGACGCTAAAACTCTTATCCTCAAAACCAGCATCATAATCTGACATGATAATAATGGAAAAAATAAAATGCATTGATAAGTTATTAATTAGCCGGTTATATCTGTGACATTAACGACATTTTACAGAATTTGAGAAAATCATAATCTAGCTTGATTTTAAATATTTTAATAGCATTTTTAGTACCATCTAATTAGTATAATTAGATTATTGTATTCTCAAACCAAAGATATCTTTAACAAAACTAATGTTTATTGAAACATATATTGGAAAATCAATTAAATTTGTATTAATTAAAAACGGTATTCATTCCCTGTTAAGAATTGTTTTAGAAACTTCAATCATATCGTTATTCTATATTATGTATTACAGAAAATGCATTGACTCGCTATACTAGGTATGTTCATCCAACTTTATAATTTTGCCTCACGATAATGAAGCTCTTCCTATCTGATAAGCATTGTTAAGTTTATTAGTAGAATAACTGCCAAACATATTGATGTTTCGATTCATAATTATTTAAAGGAAATCTTAGAAGTTACATAGAAGCTAAGTCTTATTTTTTAATTATCTCGTTTATGGATTCAGGCAGTTATTTATCTCATTTCTTATTCTTAATAAAATATCAGTTTCCTCTCCGATCCAAGCAGACGATTAAACTTCTTGATAACGAATTGTATAATTAATGCTTAGTTGACTGTAAAATATCCAGGAAATAATTCATCAACAAACTACGAAAATTTAATCATATTTTATAACGATTTTTATTTGACAACTTATTAAAGAACAGTTTATAATTGAATAATTACTTAAAGATCCGGGTTGTGTATTTTTAAATCCTTAACTGACTTTTTCTGTTAGATGTTATTATAATATACTAAAAATTGTATATAAGGTTATTTTCGTAATATTTATAGTTATTTAAAAAAAGACAATGCTGTAAAAGTATTAACTTGATTTAAGAACAGTCAATTGATATGACATATTATCACAATTCAAGGCGAACTCGTACATCGAATATTGCTAGTAAAGTAAAATTATGGAGAAATGAAGAAATTTTTCTACGAGCATCATTTTAAAGTGGAAATGAGCTAAAAAAATTTCAAAAAATTCCAGGAATATATAACATGACTTAGGAACTTATTAATATCTATTATTCTTCATAGTTTATCTCAAATAATATTTGCAATGAAAGAGCTCGCTCTGAATTGAAGGATAATTAGAATAACTGTAGGAAATAACATTTAGAATGCTTTCAAATATTTTTGGGAAGAATGAAAGGTGTTTTTATTTGCACATAGAAAAATATATCTAATCACAAGCACTGCAATCTCATTTTTTTTTAATAACATATCGAAATTTTTTGAACAGAAATATTAAAAATAACTTTGGTTGCCGTTATAGAAGCAAAATAAATTCTAAGAACTATATTAAAAAATAATTTTTATTTATCCTAGAGACAGAAATAAAAATCAGGATCTTTTCACAAAATAATGATTTCTCTTTTTAACATACTTAAGAAGAAATTTATCATATAAATTGATTCACGCTCTAATATTTTTTTAAGTAGTGCTTTTTTAATATTTTCGGTTGTCCAACAAATGTCTTTGAAAACGGATAAATTCATTATTTAAGGCACAAGTGGATATAACTGTATTGGTTTCTTTTTTTACAATGTCAATTAATTCATTTGTGAGTAATGGGTGAGCGATATCACATTAGAAAGAACAACAACATACTCGAGGTCAAAATTATCCATAATGCCATTGTGAGCAGATATCAAGTTTATATTTCACGGCCTGAATCTAAAATTGCAATTTCCCCCCGTTTAACTTGAAAAAGGAGTTTTCACTGAAAATTTCAAAGTCAAGGGTGTGAAATTCCATCTATCGAAACAAAGGCCACCGATAATTCATTTAGTTTTATAAAACAATTTTGGGGCTTCATGATAAACTTCAATTTTTAAAAATAAAACAAGAATATACAGGGTGTCATAAATTAGACCGACGATTTTCAAAAATTAATAATAGGAAAATTAACAATTCTTGCAGCAAATTCTTATAATAGTGTATAAATTTTTCTACCATAATTTTTGGTTTTAGTTTCAATAATAGTCAAAAGATGGCACTGCATCCTTGATCTCTCTACCCGTATGCAAATATAAATCAAAATACGCAGTTTCAAAAGTTGTCGATTGATGGCACTGCAAGCGCTTTACTCTTTCCTGGCATGCAAATACAAATAAACTAATTACGCTGTCTCTAGAAGGAAATATTGTTTTGTCTTTAAAAAAAACGTTATGTGGGCAAACAGGACAATTGAAGCGCAGATTCTATAGGAATGTTTAGAGAATGCTGCATTCATTAAAGTTTTTTTTTTCGATTGAATTGTGGAGTTGGGGGGGGGGGGGTTACAGCAACAAGATGGGATTTTCAGTGCAAATCCCATGTCGCTAAGGGTTATTGCCGAATATAGTGAAATAACTGTATAAGAAATTCAAATCAACCGATAATTTGAGGATGAGAAATGTACAGAATTTTCAGGAAATTATTAATTGCACGTTTCTCTAGACAACATATTTGTGTGTTCCATATTCAGTCTATTCTCAAAATAAATATATAAATAAATGGGGATCTGTTTCCAATAGGAGTGTATCTGGATCTTTTTCCCTAAAGGACAAAACGACTTCAAAAGGATATATTCAAATTTTGCTAGATTTTTTGGCCATTGAAAAATGTTTTAATCGAACCATCCACGACATCCTGGTTTATGCAAGATGGCGAGAAGTGAAAATACTTTTGTGATGTGTTTTCTGTTTCTTAGAGAAAATACTTTGATAACCGCGTAATTGTTTTAAATTATAAAATGTTCTCCATTTTCTTTTAATATTTGGATAAAATCATTTATTGCCACTTTCATTTATAATTTTCAAAAATTAAGACATTTAAGACATTTTAAAGACATTTAAATACAATTACAATATCATTTTGAGAAAATTCATTAAGATAGCGCTGTTTTTTCTCCTAACCTTTCAAATATTCATTTTACTTAACGATGCATTTTATAACACTATTTTAGTTGAACATTATCTTATATTTTAGTGATTAAACGATAAAAATAGAATTGAAAAATTGTTTACGTTCATTTTGCTTATTTTAAAGTCCACTTACCCCTTAAAAATAATTTTTATCTTGTTTTCACTTGCAATTGCTAAATTTTATCTTAAGTTTTCTTAACTCGAATTTTATCGATAAACAAACTTATTTTAGTCCCGTCAGTTTCAAAACATCTGAATTCTCTTATTTTTCATCATTTTACTTTTTGTTATATTATCCATCAATGAAACCAACAGTTATTTTATAAGAACCCAAAAACTTTTGTAATGATTTAATGCTTTTGTAATGCATTGATTTAATGCTTGGTATAGGTATTATTCCGTTTGAACGCTGTGTACCTAATGTACAGAAATTATGTTTAAGCTGAATTATTAATTTCTTTATACGTATATATAAATTTTCAATCTGCCGTAGCAGTGTTCAAATTCTCAAAAAAAAATCGTTTCCTCATTCCTAGAGAATAAAACATAATTGGTAAAAAATTGCAGTAAAATTATCAAAAATTCTAAGAACTAACACATTAGTTACAAAAACTGTTTTAATTTAATTTAATATCCATTCTATTTTACATACCTTGCACGACTCAAAGTCAACTGAAAAACGGAGTTGTTCAAAATTGTTCCCATTTGGATCTCGTACTTCCAAAAGTCGGCTCATGGAGGACTTTACCGATTCTTGATTGGGTTTTTTACTCACACTTTTTACTTTTTCATCCATCTATGGAAACAGATTTAATAAACTACTGGTTAAAATGGCCACTGTGTGTAAAACTAAGGGGAAATGCTAACATTCTTCAAAAAGTTATAATAAATTTTGAAAGGTAAATTATGCCAAATACATAATGAGCTACCCACTGTTATTTGGAATCAATCGACTTTTTACAATTAACACAATCGTAATAATTCTAGAAACAGCCGGCTTTCATTGTTATATTTTATTTAAATATTGTTAATATTTTATTATTACTATTCACTATAATCAATAAACAGTTATTACAATTTTTTTCTTTATTATCTGAGGGTTAAGCTCTTCAAATACCAAAACTCTTATTGTTTGACTTACGTCAAAAGACTTTAGAGTTATTTGACGTCATATAAATGTCAACACTTTATTTAGATGACCATTTAATTTCAATCACACATATCAGAATTATTATGATGCATGAATGTATTCTGTAAATTTTGAGAAAAATTAAGCGAAGTAACTTAGCTTTAAAATTATATACTCAGTAAAAAGATTTGATTTTGCCAAGATTTTGTATAATTAATAGATTTCTTAAATGAGTAATTTTTGCAATATACAGGCATTTTAATACTATTTTGATTTGCGTTATTTCCTAGAGAAATATGGTAACTTGCTGACTGGAAACGACGGTAAACACACATAGTAATAAATTCATTAAAAGTTGCATCTCCAACAGCAAAATGCAAAAAATCTATATAATTAGCAAAGATTTTTTTAATTAAAAAATAAGCACAAAAATGTAAGTACAGATAAGTATATTTTGACCAGAAAAACTATAGGGCCCAAAAATGACTTCGAGTTTAGGATTAAAAAAATTGCTCATCAGTTAATATTTTTACACGGTTTTTTTAAACCCATTCTGAGCTATTAAGGATATACAGAAATTTATTTACATGATTATATAGTTTAGAGTTCCAAGTTGGTATAAATTTAATGTTTGTATAAATTATGCTAATAATACAACAAAATCTGCAAGTTTTGAAAATTAATTTATTGAAAATTAATTTATTATTAGGTATTCAAGATATAAACATGCATTGATTACTTTTATGTCAATCCATAAAGCTAATCAAATATTCAATCTTAAAAATTATCGAGTTTTAAATTTACTATCAATTATCGTTTAGTTTTAGAAGCAGCAAATGTACTTAAATCTGCATCAATCTGATGTTTGCTTGGAAATTAAATGAATGGAAATGGAATATTTGTAAAAGCTGCCTTGACGATATTTTCAATATTTAAAGAAAAATATACATATTGCACAAATGCAATCAAAATAATTAACATTCGTATTACTTCGAATAATTAAAATACTTGTGAGTTTTTAATTAATTGCTTTAATCGCTTATTATCATTTTTGCATTTTTTTATCCACCTACTTTGAATAAGTAAAATAAATCCTGTATTTTGGACTTAAGTCTTACGATAAACT
>JAOUZG010027273.1:3980737-3993786 GCA_026289955.1 Argiope argentata | reverse complement strand
GTTTTTAGTATAAACTTTATTTTATTTTTATTTCTAAATAATAAATTTATGGAAAAAATCTCCAAAAATCCAAATGTTTTTAATTTTAGCAGTTTATCTTTAAAATTTGTCACAAATCTTGATTTTTACAATATAACATTTTTAAGCATGAATGCCTTAAGTCGAATAAAAGTCAAGCACAGCTCTTAAAGATTATAATTCATAAGTTTGATCCAAAATATGTAATTACTTCTAGCCTAGTTAGTAGGACGTTGGATTTCTTTTTCTCTTGGGTTGTAAGTTCGAAGCGCGCTAGCCGAAGACTAAGTGCACATGGTAGCTGCTGCAAGTCTTTCGCAGCCACGAAGTCCTGCAAGTCGAGTGCAATAACATTGGGAGTACTGAATCACAAGTGATCGTTCTCTTTTTTCAAGTCTAAATTAATGAACTGTGAATGAAATGTATGAATGAAGTTTCCCAGTAAAGAGGACTGTAGCGCATGAGTAACAAAAACATACTCTTGGCCCTAGTTGGCGGTACTGAAATAAAACTTGCTAAGCCACGGCTTAAAATCGGGCTTGTTCGTAACAAGTACCATAATCAGGAACACTTTGATGAAATCAAAAAGAACGTCCTCTTATACTACAACAAATGATAATAGGAATAAGACAATTCAAATTAGTTATCTACGATTCACCACAGTTATTTCGACATTCAAAAATATCGGCATAAAATTTAGAATCGAATCCAGATGATCATCGCGCAAAAGACAGTCTGAACTCAGCAGACGATAATTTTCGAATGCGAAAAAGGTCTGTTATGTTATGAACACGCAGATGTTTTTTTTTCCTAGCCATTTTCAAATCATTGGAGTACGAAAGCAAACCTTGCACAATGGTAAACGATGTCAAATGGGAATTTTTCCAGAAGAAATTATATACAATTTGTAAAAAGTCAGCTGCCTTTTAGTTTTGGAGATGGGCATGGCATAACACTCAAGACAAAACAGTCTGCAGTCCCTCTTCTTGTCTACATTTCTGAGTTATTAGCTTTGCGTTTTGTATATTCAGAGTTTCAAACGCTTACATTAATGGAACTTGATTTTTTATTGATTGCACATCTAATTACTTTTGAAAATCAAATGAAGACAGGGAAAATGTTTAAAAGATTGTTATCGGAGACAATAGCCAAGCACAGCGTTTTTTCTGGACATGTTTTTACATTCGAAGTTAGCGCTTTCTTAATTTTCATCTCGACTTATGGTCCTTAAAAGCATGTAAATTTCATGAATACAGTTATTACATAGTTTTTAATGCTATTAAATTTATGGGGATGCATTTCTAAAAATGACAGTGTGTCTGTAATATTAATATAACTAGAAAACATTTCTAACCCTAAGAAATAATTTGATGAACTTTAATTACACAAATGAAACCAATATAAATAATTATTGTCAAAGGGATAACATTCAAATACTCATATTTTTAGAATCAACTGTGCGATTTAGAAATGTTCGGCCGGCGTCCCGGCACAGAAGTAGCGATTTTTTATAATTGTAATTATTAATTAAAAACTAACTTTCCAGCCAAAAAATCATTTTCCCATCGTCAAAAGAGAAAGGCTTCAGTACCCCCCACCTCCAACCTAATGAGGTTAGGCTTAACATGTTTTCGACCGATTATTTTAAATGATTCTGATGATTTTCATAATGTTTGATGCATTTAAAACTAAACATTGTTAATTAGTACATTTTCCGATTCATTTTAAAGCACATCCGAATTAAAATAACTCAGAATAAAGGATATCAGAAATTTCTAATCTCTATTGCGTTCCCCAACAGGCGTAGACAAATCACGCAATTTGCGTTGCCACAATTGGTTTTGAATCCCCGATTGTCGTTGAAGATTCAACGTTAATATAATTATGTGTTCAATTATTTATAGTGATTATAATTGTCAGGCCGGGATAGACTAATTGGTATGGCGTTGGATTCGCATCCCTTGAGTTGCGAGTTCGAACACCATATGTAGAAAGACGGATGGAAATTGCAGGGAAATTCGTTTCCTTTTTTGTCGCTTAATATTATGATTGTCATATTTATATTAATTGTAATTATTTAATGAAAAGTAAGTAAAAGAAAAATTTCCTTTGTTAACCTAAGTAGGTATTGCTTTTAAAAAATTGTTTTTTATATTACTTGATGAAAAGAAATCCTGGGACTATTTTGGGAAATGCCTCGTTATTTCGAACCACACTCAGATGATGGAGACGACACTTGAGCTGAATTTCCCTTCTCCAAACGTTCACACCAGCATCAGGACCTGTAAAAAGTTTGATTCGAAAATGAAAGGTGAGAACCTCAAAGAAAAAGACATTATAAGAGATACACATTAGCTGGTAGTCAGTTTGCTGACTGCATACCTTAAAACGCATGAAGCTCAGAATGCAACAACTGATGCAATCAAGTTAGACGAAGTAAATCTAAATCATTGGCATGCTACGAAGTTTCAGTAAGAAGTTAACATTTTTTTAAACACACCATATTACATTATTTACGTAACCTGAAAATAAAGTTTTTCATTTATTGTTAGTTGAATAAAAAAATATTCACTATTAAAAAAGAATTTTTATTACAAATTCAAATTAATATATTGAATGAAATATGTATAGCTTATCATGGAATTGTGAAGAAAAAAAAACTGATAAACAGGAAATAAAAAGTGGAAAGGAATGATGTACAATTCAAAGGTACGTATTGCCTGTCCCTAATGAACAGTTTGTTTATTACAGTACACACCCAAGTATCCAATGCTAAGATCAGGAAGGCTTACAAAAAAGCTGGATAGGCTGGAGTTCTATGAATTCAATAATCTACCAACCAGTAGTACCAGAAGATTTTTTAATACCAAAAATCACAGTTATGATACGTATGTTATCACTTCCTCTTAAGTGTTTGTGCCGCCACAAAAATGAAGTTTCCTCAAATTCTCAATTATGCGTATCTTTCAGCATGATTTTTCTTATTTTTAGCTAGCTTGTGCAACAAAACCTTTTCAGTGCCGAGATATCCTGGTTGGTAAGGCATTGAATTCGCATAACTTTAGTTGTGAGTTCGAACACCGATGACCCACGACCCCATGTGTGTTGTGACTGTTGCACTTGTAAATATATAGTGAACGCAAAGTACTGCGTGTAGAAGCAATACCATTACGAGTCTTGATTCCGAAGTGCTCGTTTTCTGATTCAAGTCCAAATTACTATCGATGGATGAGTGAATGCAATCCACTCCGTAAAAAAGGTTGTGACGCATGAGCACCTTAGTCATACTCTTTAAGCTAGATGGCGCTGCTGAAAAAAGAGACATTCTTTTGGTTTAAAACCTTTGACTTTGTCAGGGGACTTGTCTTTGGTAAGCGCGATAAGAAACCCCAAACGACTTTTTTTAAGGTCGCACACTTTACTTATCCCAACTCTGAAGCTATATCTTTTGTTGTTACACCGTATTCTAGTCGTTGTATAAAGTGTAATTTATCCTCTATAATCAACAACTTTGGGTGTGTTTACCGCAGATTTTGAAATCTCACTGTGGCAGATTAAAAAAACTTGCATATCCCAAAGACAATTTATAAATATTATACGTACTGTGCAGTTACAATCAGGGACAGCATCAACAATTGAGGTCCATTACACATCCATTCTGAACAACCATCAGAACGCTGCTCTGTTCTTGTTACAACTTGTATTTTGCACTCGACTCGTAGCAGGAACATAGCAAATGCCCGCTTTCATGTTGCCAATGCAATGCCTACCTTCCTTATTTAGTTACGATAAAGGAAAACTATGTCGGATAGTACGGCAACTGGATATTCGAGAGCATACAGTATCGATAATTAAAAAATATTATTCACTTTATAAGATCTGAAATGTATTATAATATTTTTATAAATCTGCCTGCCAACTTTTAAGATTTAATCTCAATAAATTTAATAATAATGTATAGATATCAAATAAAATTAAATAAATTACTTATAACAGGAATTAAGTTTTTTGCTTAATCTTAACGACATATTTATTCAAGCCTTCCTAATTGTATTATTCTACAATCAACCATTTCAGCAGGGGTAGTGTTCACTTTGATGAATCTATTTGATACGTAAAGTTTACAAAATTAAAAGACTCTTCACTTTTTAACCGTAAGAAAATATTTGAATCTACAAAACAATATAAAAATTAATAGAAATTTATGATTATGATTGATAATATTGTAAAAGATCTAAATTGATACTCTTCATATCAAATTAAGGAAACTGGTGTTATAGATTAATTGACGAAAGATGAACACTTTTATTTTCAGAAGAATCTAATGCATTTCAATGAGACTGGGTTTTATATGTATAGATATAATACTAAAAAAAAGGGTCGATTAAAAATAAGTGATTTCTTCCTCATTTCTGCATGGTTTTTAGGTAAAAGTAATTCTTTGAAAAATCTGTAAATGCTGAGTGTACTTCTAGAAGCATAAGTAAAAGATTGAAAAAATTGATCTAAATTAATGGAATTTAACTTTTAAGTTAATAGTTGCAGTGTCAAATTTGCTGATATGAAACATAATTGACAAGTTTAGTATTTGCAAATTATTTTTGTAATTATATGCAAGACCTATATATTACACAATTTTAGCTTACATGTTTAAATAAAATTTCCAATGAAATCGGTCGACAGTGTATAAGAGTATCAGGACATATTATATATGACTACAAAAAGTAGAAATACTTATCTTCTAATATCAGAGATTAGCATGACTTTTAACAATATAAAAAACATTGAAAAGATTAGATGCGATTTTTTTTCACAAAAAATTGACTATCTTTTTTTTATTGCACAGAAAAAATCTTAAGATAAAATACTTCTTCAGAAAATACCTCACAGTAAATTAATCCCAAATAAATAAAATATTTGTACAATTTTCTTGAAATCTGAATGTAAAACGTCTCTTTATTTGCGAAATAATCTTACTGTCTATAGCCTCTTTTCCTTAAAGTTTCCGTTTAATCTACGAATGAATATATATTTATTTTTTAATTCAATCTCATCAATGTCGATCACTATATCGGATGTTATTAAGCGATTCCGAGAATGGCTACTTCCAATTATGGGACTTTTTCTTTAACTCCGTTTCCGATACTTTTTGAAAACAACACATTTTGGAATTGGATTTGTCCATCTGCAATAAAGATAAGTCAAAATTGCTTTAAGATAGATGGATGAGATTTGGTATACGCTTTTTAGACCAAATTTTTAGTTCCCTATAAAATTTTGAATCAAATACACTTAGTGGAAGCCTGTCTAGTTGACGAATATAAACTAACAGGATAATTTCAAAATGAAGAAAGCTGGATAGATAAAGATTTAAACTCAAATTTAACATCTTAAGTGTGAATACTTATTAAATTTGGAATCATATCTGGGCAAGGGATAACTTTTTATTGATCTTTACTTTCAAAGGCATATAAATGCTGGTGCTTACGTTTTAGACCGTCCATGCCAACGGTTTAGCAACTCATTGGGCGACGGATTCAAATTTATCGACAAATCGACAACGCCAACGAAACCAACAAAATGGCGGAAGCCATTTAAGGTTTGAATATTTTTTTAAATAACGGAGGGTGATTTTTTTTGCCATTATTGGAGGTTTGGAATTCATTAGCGACGCCTTCAATTTTGTCCATAAAGGTCGGCGGTCTAATACGCAAGTACCTAAATGCAATACTAAAGAACATAAAGGCACCAATAAATCACATTTATTATAGCATTCTGTGCTTAAAATTTTAGTTTTGTGTCAAATTTTGGTTTCAATAAGTTAAAAAAAATGCACCTAATTTACAAATTCGATTTTAGGGTGCTATTATCTAAGCCACAGATTAATCGAAAAACTTTTTTAAATTTAAATATCATGGGAGAGGAATTATCAAGCTACAAACTGAACAATCTTTATTCTTCAAAAGGTGGTGGCCAGTTGGTAATGTCTCACCTTCGGAACCGGGGTTGATTCAGATTCAATTCTACAGAAGAACAGTCGTATGTGGTGAACTTTGAATCCATTGGAGTAAAACGCCCCTCCCCCCCCCCTTGTGTGATGGAAAAATTTGAAGTCTCAGGTGTCGTTCTCGTCTTCCGACAGAGATTCAAAATCAAGAGGTCCATCCCAAAATAGTCCTAATGTTAGTCCTAATGTAAGGAATTCTGTATCCCGGACGCAGCCTTTACTTCCACGTCACTGAAGAGGAAAACAGAAATCGAATCGAAGAGTCAAACATTAATTGTAACCGACTTTTAGTAAAATTTGTCATACATTAATATGTTCAAATATTTTTTTAATTAACCTTATGAGTTTAACTTTAATTAAACAACTGGAAGAATTCAAAATTTACTTGCAATTTAACGGAATAACCAGAAATTACAAACTAGTTCGATGAAATTTTCAATATCAGAAATATCTCCCATAAAACTACCGGGTCAGTTCAATGCAAGTCTTTTAACAAAGAATCTATATTTAGAGTATGAGAAGATCTCCAAACTAATTTAATTTTAGGGTATTGCTGTTACTCCTAATTTACAATTAGTCATTCATTTCTAAAAGTGAATGCGATATGTCAATTAGTAATTAATTATGCTCCATTTGTAAATTCTTAGAAGGCATTAATATCTAAACTTCTAGTACTTTAAAAGAAGAAAGAAGAAATACATAGAACATCTGGATATTCGATGCAAGTAATTTCTATGCGGTAATGATTCCTCATATTTAAAGACATACCTGTATAGTCAAATGCGACGAAATTGGAAAACGAAAAGAAAATATCTCCCCTTTTTATCGGAAAACGGCTTGACACGGTGAGATGCGATTCCAGTTTGGATCCAGCTCTATTATAATTCTAGAAAATGGAAGAATGCTATTTGCAGAGACGATAGCTTCTTTCTGCTGTCCATCCTACATTGTATATAAAGAGGAGGGACAAGACTCTTCGTAGTCCAAATTTTTTGCGAAATGTTAAGCTGTAAGAGAATTTGTGATTTGTAATATTTATGCAAAGTATGAATTACAACAATATCGCATACAATTCATACAAACTGAATTTTATGCATTAAAAGTCAATACATGGCTTTACTAATGCTCCGTTATTTGATAAAAAAGATTTTAAATTCATTTATGTTATAAATGAACGCTCATTCATTTATGATTTTATGAAACACTCTCGAAACGGGATGTGTATTTATAAACGCAACTTCCATTAATCTATTTATAAACTAATTTAGGGCACTTAAATCAAGTATTTCCCAAATGGTCAATCCTGTTACACGAAACAAGTTCACGATGCAATTAGAATATAATATACGAGAAATATAGTTGTATATATTACAATATGACTGACTTTTTGCAAATATCAAAGTTGTTCTAATTTTATAATTGTTTAATAATCGAATTTAATCCTCTTTGTCATGCCCATCATTTTTATAGAAATGGCCTTACTTTGTTATAATGATCATTCTACATAATACCCGTAAGTCTAAAAGTTGTAATATAAAAAGATTAAAATAAAATCTCCTACGCATATTTCAATGTAACATGACAGAACATAATTTCTTGAACGGCCAAGCACCACGTGCTCGTGCAAGTTAAATTATATTTTTATTCATTTTGATTGTTTCATTCAATGAGTCATTTTAGTATTGCAAACGATCCAGAAAACTTTGTCTTGCAATTATTGTTTAAAAAAATATCACGTTTCCTATTAATTTCATGTACTCACGTGCTCAAAATAACATTTTTCTAGATTTTATAGACTGTAGTCATTAACTTATTTTTTTTAAAATCAGAGATTTTGTAAATGCAATAGCAACGTGTTATTAAATGTTGATTTTTTGAGATGCTCATGCAGATAATAAAGTTTTTATTTTTCGCCTACGGATTTTTGTTGACTCCAAATATCCCAAAACAACATGTTCTGACATGATAATAATTATCCTTTTTCTTATGTTAATGTTAAATGTTTAATAATTTTTCTTACATTTTTTTCGAATTGCGATAGTTACATATTTTATATTGATTATTATCAAAAAATTGTTTTCACTTGACGAATTCACATTACGAATAAAATTCTGGTGTGAATTATGCTTGCCAAAACGGATTTCCCTACATATCTTTAATCCACACCATTAAACTATTGCATACCATAGCAAAATTTTATCCTCGAGTTGCTTTATTTAGCTTTACAATAATGTAGGAAACAGAATGAATAATTTATGGCTTGAGCTGAATAAGCTGCACGAAATGATGATACAACACTTTCATTAAAAATATATTTTATTAATGTATCGCGTGAACATATCAATTCATGTCAAAACACTTGATCTTATCCTAAAGCATCAAGATGTTATAGCCCTATGCTTTTAATAGAACACTTGAAGTAAAATAAAGGAAATGTAACTTTCATTGCCATTACTGCAAACATTTTTGTACAAATACGTTTTAGGTTTTTTTAGCAAGTTATTAGTTTTACAGATTTTTTCTGTGGTGCCACAGTGGGTAATTTTATGCGATAAATGTAATGTATAAATATCTACAACAAATGAATTTCGGTATATAAACATGTTTTATTAATTTTAATTTCCAGAGTCATCGGGAATAATGTACTTAATGTATTTATAATGTATTATGAATTGAATATTTGCCTTTCTCTAATTCTAAGCATTTTAAGAAAACAATGAAAGTGTAAAGGCAAAAATATATTAAAATATAAAAAATTATATTTTAAATATCAACAAATTTTTTATATCGTATGCAACAATAATTTTTTCACACCTTTTTAATAATGAGAAGTAAACATTAACAAAATTTGTTACTTGCTCAAATTTTACAATTCAAGAAATTTTGGCGCCATTCAGCATCATAGCTATAGCTAGTTGACTCTCTGACACCATTAATTCCAACGTTTTAATAACTAAGGATTATAAGAAGCATGAACTTAAAATTTGCAACCTATATTACCCTGTTTCTTTAAGAAAATTTCCAATTTGGCTAGCAAATTTTCAACAAATTGCGAGATGTAATGGCACTCATTACAAAGAATGTGACACTCTTTGGGCAGACATTTGGACTTATTATTAAAGATTTTACTAATTATGACATCTTGAGGAATGAAATGAAGAGAAAGTTTTATCTTTAATTAAAATTTAAATTTATTTCTAAATTAATTTCTATTGAAAAGTAGAATTTCTTTTTCAATTTTAGAACATATGAAAAAAATATTTTTATACGTATGCCAAAATCTTTTTCAGTGCTACTGATTTTTTTCCTTCAAATTTCATATAAAGAAATGAAGCTTATATGTTATTAATTTCAAGCATTTTATTTAGTTACATATTTCAGTCGCAGGCCTAAGTTAATTCTGAAGCTATAATTTGTGCACGCAGTTTTATACATAAAATGTACCTTTCCCTTTTAAAAATAAAAATTTAGGATAATTTTTGTAAATCAAAGTATATTTATAAACCAAAAAAAGAAAAAAAAGGAAATGTTGTTGAGAGCATTTATATACTGTTAAAAATAAAGTTAAAAATTGAATTTGTCATTGAATTCGTGATATGTTTGCTGCATAGTTCTTTGAGATATTATAACTTATGAAAATTTATAATATTTCAATTTCTTTAAAGAACATAAAACTTCAATGTGGAGCTACTCTGCTTTCAGATCAATTTTCAATTTTATTTAAATACATGCTTGGATTGAGTAAAAAGATCTTTATATTAATTGCAGTTTAATCATTTCCACTTTAATTTAAAACTGAATTTTACGGGTGCCGACAAGAAATCAGAGAGAGAGGTGCGGAGTTCAAAGATCAGGACCGATTAACGCCTACATAATAGTATAAGTGGATTATATGACTATAAAAATTTGAAACTTAAAAATATTTTTCCGAAAAAAAAACCTATTATTGGACCAAGTTATATAAAAAATTGAGCCTTTTAGCCGACATTAATACTAGCGAACCGGCTGGTCTCCCAAGGTGGTTAGTTTAACAATAAAGCTATAAAATTTTAATATTAGGCTTTATAGAGAGCAATTTCCATAAAACTAATAAAGAACTCATATTCATTTTTCAGATAGATTCATTTATTCGTCTAGTAAGTGACAATGTTTTTTTTTATAAAGTAATGATTTACTCAAGAAAATTGGCCTAAACATATGGTTTATTGATAAAATACGGATTTTAAGGTACCCATCTACGTCTAAAAGGCCACTTTTGGTCAAAATTCTCAATTTATCCTTATTTTTTTAAATTTAAAGTGCATTTATTTAGCTTTCTAAATCTATTATTATTTTTCTTCTACTATTATTAGAAATGGAGTTATGAAAGTTTATGTAATTCAAACTAGTCGAAAACGAAACCGGAAGTGTTAACCGGAAGCTGATATTTTTTGTCTTTTTATCAGATATCACTCCTTAAATAATAAATTAATTCGTCTTTTTTTCTCCAGTTTATATTATAACAGACTATATGCGTTACTTAAGTTTGCATTAGTTTTCAGCTATTAATATACAAAGGAGATTGGCAGCAGTTGTTTCTCGCACATTGTTCACGTTGAAAAACATCTGCTCGCTTCCTGTTTATATGTAATCTATTTCAAGTGAATATTGCTTAGTTTGACCTTAATATTTTTTTTACTGTTTAACGAATGTTTTGAATTTAACAAATTTTTCACTCATGCTCTAGTGATAAGCAGTCCATATATGGGCAGTGTCCATCAATAAAGGACAGTGTAAATACCAACGTGCATTTTCCTGTAGAAAAAAAAATTGAAAGAGGGCAACATAGGTCTTCCAAAAAACATCATTAAAATTATTTAATCTAAATGTATGCAGCCATGCGATCAAAACTCATTGAAAAAATGCTTGCTTAGCAAGAATCAAAATGTTAATGAAAGCTTTAATAATATTTTGTGGACGATTTTTCCAAATGGCATATTTGTGGAAGTTCTGATCTTACACCTCGAAGTATCAATATCAGTAATAATTTTTAATCCTAGATTTTATGGACTCAACAATTTTTTTCTGAAACGGGATCTCCTGGGAATTATGCACTGATATACTTTCTTTCTTTTGATAAAGAGAGAATCGCACATCAAAAAGATAATCATTAAGTGCCACAAAAATTACCAGAAAAAAATTAAAAGCTATGAAGAACATAAATTTTTTTAACAAAGAAGATTCATTCTATAAATGTGGTGCATATTTAAAAAAGATAAACGAGGGTAATTTTCATAAAGCATAAATAAAATCTTTAAATACATTTTTAAGAAACTCCTTTTTGTAAAAATTTTGATACGCAAAACATGATAACTCAAAAAATTAAGAATATTTTTTCATGAAATACTTTATGCATGTTATTTATACTGTTCTAAAAACAATGAACTAGGATTATAGTTCTGATATCAATAGTTTTTTTTTATGTAGAGCTCTTGAATGTTGCTTATATGTATGAATTTTGATAAATTTTGAGTTAGGAAATAGTCGAACTGCTTTAACTTTTTTATCGATGCAAATATTTCTTAGATCCTAGTTCATTACCTTCGCTAAAGTTGTATAAATGTTTTATCATAAAAGAATTTGAAAATATTGATTATAATTTCTGCTGGGAGGTTTTTCCTTTTACACTAATTTTCTCTTTTTTTAGCTAAATTCCCCCATTTGACTGACTTGCAAATCACATAAAACGTTTTTAATGGTATTAACCCTTCAAGCGGCTGGAACGTAGAAAGTCGCTCCAGGGTGTCTCTTGAAAACCGGCAGGAACGTAGAAATCCTCTCCAACGAGTCGCTTTAAAACCGCCAGGAACGTAGAAAGTCTCCATCCGCAAATATCTCTTAACACGGCTTCCCCGTAGAAAGTCGCCATTGCTTTCCCCCCGTAAGTGTAATAAACGAGGTGGGAGATCGGCTTGTTAGAGCTCATTTTCTGGTTTCCGCTGGCTGTTAGAATGCGGGTGGTCCCTCCAATTAGGGGAATAGGAAATCCCCCCTGAGAATAGGACATCACTTTCTTGTAAGAATTCGCGATAACAGGACCGATTGGTGATATGAGCTGTATACTTCATTCTTTCTTTCAATATTTCATTTCGAATCCAAAAAAAAAAAAACTATTATACTTATTACAGATAGGGAAACTCTCATATTTACATGCCATAATTATGTATAATAGTTTATTAAAAAAAGCGAGTTTTCAAAAGCGGGTTTGAATTTTCTGTATTTGTCTAATGAAATATTAAAAAATCACGTTTGAACTGTTAATAATACTCTTATTAATTAAAAAAACCTTATATATTTATTTATAAAAAACCTTATCAATTTGTTTTCATCCCAATTAATTAGCGACAAAAATATTTATAAATAAATGTCATTGTAACTATTGCTTAAACTTTGTATGTAGAATTTGGGCAAGCATTTACTACGCAAGGGAAGACAAATTTGAAAATTTTTGGATATAATTATTTATTGTTGACTTTTAAACTTAACTTTAGTAAAAATGTTGTTAATTCTTTTTATAAATGCTTTTATTTAATGTATCTAGATAACTATAGTTCTTTTTTTTACTGTTTAATATTATTTTTTATTTTACTAAGTTAATGCATGCGTTATTTACTACTTTTGCGCAAATCATAGTTTTCTTTCTTTTCGGGAGGAGGGGGGCAGATGGAAAAAAAACTGTTTCTTTTATAAATATAAAAAATATTTTTTTGGAAATTATATATATTTATAATATAAAGAAAATAATAAAAAAAGAAAAGAAATATTTTTATTTTTATAAAAAATTATAAATATAAAAACATTTTTTTAAACTATGTATTTCAAATATACATTTCTATTATAAATATATATGTGAAATCTCTATAAAAAATCAAACCAAATTCATATGAGAGGAAGTTTTGTGTCTTGTGATGGACTACTAAAAGCATAAATGAAAAAAAAATACACAGAAATAATGCGGATTATTAAAAAAGTTTAGTATATGAAA
>JAOUZG010027273.1:3947477-3977837 GCA_026289955.1 Argiope argentata | reverse complement strand
ATTAATAATATTAATAATAATTAATAATATTAATAATAATTAATAATGAATAAATATCCAATTACAATTAATACTTTGCATTAAAACAAAGTTAGTCTTAGATATTAATGAAATTAAACAAATGCAATAAAGGCTGAATTACATACATTCTATTTAAACCTATTACAAGGCTGCGAATTCAGAACTTAATCATGAGTACTGATTTACATGCATGCTTAAAAATTAAAGTAAAAAAATGCCATTACAAATTAAAAATTAAAAATTACAGTGTTTTTATATATCTGTAACATTGCTGCTGATAATCAGTACCATATAAATATTTTAAAATGTCGTCTAGAAGAAATTTTAAGCCTAATAAAATAACAAGAAAGTTGTGCTTAAAATAGATCTTATACTGTAGTACCATGTTTCAGCAGATTTGGGCATTATTCCTTGCCGTAAAAGGAAACCAAAAAGTAGATGTAGTTTTTTTTATATCTGTATTTTTCCAATTTAATACTTTCAAGGATGTTGTCAAATTGGATTTGTTGAAAAAGGCTTCAACACATTTATTTGCTTCTTCCATAATGTAATTTATCACTGTGTTACGAAAAAAAATTCTGAAAAACATCATCGAATCATCTAAATCCCAAGGGAAATTTTTTTACCCATGCACTGATACTAAGAGTCGAAGTAAATTGAAAATTTGGAGGAGCATTGGAGGGTCCTTGCCAGCCAATAGGACACCTACAGCGAGCTGCATTTAAAGTATCATCATCAGATTCACTTTCCGATTTAGAGTATTAATCTTCAGAAGATAAAATTAATTCATCACAGTCAGAATCGTTAGAATTTAAATCCATATTAAGCTCAACAATTTTCGCATAAATATAATGTTAATTAAATTTAGTGCAAGAAATCAATAGTAAATTTCAGTAATATAATAAAAAAGCTTGATGATATATATTTCTTAAAGGTAATCAACACTTATTTAATTAAAAAATATTCGTAAGGTCAACTCAAGTTCCCTAAGCAGTGCACTTCACTCGAGTTTCTAGACCTTTCAAAAAGAAAATTATAGCCAGGAAAAATTAATAACCTTTGGAATTAAAATCTAAAAATAAGAATCCTATTGAATGATTACATAAGTCAAACTGTTATAAAAATACCAATGAGAAATTAGAATTTGACCATGTGACCAATATGAAAGCAGAGGCAAATAAAAGTGATAACGGATTTATTTAAAGATCCCTTTGCCCTCATGTGAAAGACCTTTTTATCATGCCAGAACATGGTATTATTATTGGGATGAGGTTTTTTGGCATCAACAAAAATCTGTAAGCGAAAAATAAAAAATTTATTATCTGCACGATTGATGTAAAATATATTTCAATTAGATAAATTAATACACAAATTTCCAATTAGTTAATTTATTTTTTTTAGAGTTACACCGGAAAATTTTTAATTAAAATTTTTAACATGCTTTAAGAATTAATAATTTACGAAAATATTAGCTTTTAAATTTTTAAAAGATATTTGTGAATATTATTTTTGCTTTGATAAAAAAATAATTACAAATGATAAGAAGAGTTTAACATCAAGAGAACTCCGATGATACATCTATGACTAGACCACCAATAACTTGCTGCTTTACCACAGCAACATGATTCCCAAACCCAGATTTTACCAATTAATTCTATAATAAAAAATTCACGATCCTCTGTATTTATCTTTATATATAAATTAATTATGATTTAGCACAATATTCAAATTTTTGTATTGCCATTTTTAAGCCACTTTTCTCCCATCTGAGTTTTATGACTGGAAGTAAAAATCACTTAAATGAAAAACTCTGATCATCCTTCACAAACTGGCAAAACTATTATAGATTCATTAATATCTATAATTTTTGTTTGTTTTAATTAATGGACTAAAATGTGTAGCAATTATTTTTATTATTTCAATGAACTAAAAACCTAATTTTTCACTCACGGTTTTTGCTGAAGTTATGATTACGTACTCTAAAGTGTTTATTATTTTTATTTTATTGAGCATCCATCTTTTGAAATTCACATGCAGAGAAATATTGTAAATGAAATTTTTGAAATTATCCAAGCACGATGAACATGGAAGAAACGTTCTGAAAGGGGTAATTTTTAATTGGTCGATACTTGCAGCTGTCTCCTTTTTATCTACAAGATTTCACAATTTATGAAGTTTCACAAAAATTCATAATGTTGTAATTTAATAAAGTGGATACAATTGAAATTTTGATTCCATTGCGTAAGTTAAATAAAGAAAAGGTTTTTAGCAATATTTGTTGGCAGAGAAATGCATGGATTTATGAAAATATTACTGTGCAAACTGTGAGTAATTTTTACAAATAATTGGGACAAGTTTAAGAATGATATATTAAATTGACATTCAAAATATTCACCTACTAAAAATAAGAATGAAATGATAATTTTTAAACGATATAAGCCATTTTCACAAATGGATGCTTTATTATTTTTTCTTATTTCAATATTAAAATTAACTTTAAAAACTTATTATCTCAACTTACATCTTAATTATTTCAAAATAAGATAATAAGTCAAAAATATCCAAATTAATCATATTTTAATAAACATATTATTACTAAAATATTTACTTGCTATACATTGACAAAAGATTGTTTTATTAAAAAAAATTGAAAAAAATTTCCACATTTTTATTTTAAAATTTTTGATAACAGCTATATATTTTCAAAAATGAACGTAGTATTTTTAATATTAAGTATTAAAAAATATTAATAAATTTTTTATATTCTATTTTAATCAGTGTACCATATATATCCTTTTATTTTAATTTCCAATGCCAAATATGCCAGCAAAATGCTTAAAACTAAATATCGGGAAAAACTAAGTAAGATTCTCTGAGTGTTGGCAAAAAGAAAGTATTATGTTCGTAATGCAATTTGATGAATAATAATTCCTCTAAATAATTCATTAAACATTTTTTTCAATTTTTTACACAAATTTATAAAATCATATTGCTGGATTTTTTAAATTTATTTTTGAACAAATTATATTTTCTGAAAACATTACAAATTAAAAGAGAAGATCTTAGTTCTCAGAGCGAAAACCAAATTCTTATCTGAAAAACCGCCCGGTAATTGTCGTGCTTCGACAGATTTACGACTCAAATTGTCACTCTGTTCCCTGGGACACACGATTCCTCGCATTTCGGGTGGTATTATTGTTAAAAAGCGGGGTAGATTACCCCCCGCTGTTACTGCTCGGGGGAAAGCAAAACACACCATGCCGGTTTAGGAACGTCCTGACAATTTCTTCTCTTGTAAATTGTGTTCAACCTTTATTTTGACCGCCGCCGTTTTAAGAACAAACTTGCGCTAGACAGCCGACGCTCGATGGGTTAATCATTGTTTTGAGTTGCAATGGCCTACGAAATCAAGTAATATTTTACTTAAAGGGTTTTTTTCAAAAAAATTTCTCCGCACGTAGACAGTTACAGAACTAACAATAATAATTCTGTTAAAAAATAGAAAGAAAAGATATTTATTGAAAACAATATTTCAATTATAAACCTTTTTTAATCATTAATAAGTTTAAAAAGTTTAAAAACTTTACATTTCATATTTTCCTGCGAATTTAGAAAAAGGAATCGTAACTTATCCATTATTATTCAATTGGATATCAATGGTGTGAATTTCCTAATTTTGCTAAAATATTATTAATTCATACAAAGAACCCCAATAAATTCTACAATCTATAAAGTTCAAGTGTATTCAGAAAATTGAAACAAATTATAAAAATATTACATACTGTGCAAGGAGCATAAAAATGAAACCCAAGCGGGATATAAATTCTTCTCTTCTTCCAAAGATAATACGATGAGGCTACTCACCACGCAAATATTAAAAAAAGGTTACAAAAACAGTTATAAAAATTCGAGCCCGCATGTATCATGCACCGTAAATATAAATATTACTAAACAAAGCTACAATCATCGCGATAAACTAAGCAAGAAAACCTTCAGATTTTGCAGAAAATGAAGGCTAAGTGAAACAAAGGCCACCTGTAAAATTGGGGTCTTAGGTGATTATCTTATGAACTACAAGCAAAATTTTCATGTACGGAACATCAAGAAGTGACAGCCCGGTTGCACGAGTGTCAATGAAGATACACCACGGTACTGTTTGGCTTCGAATCCTTACTAATCTTATCTCAAATGTTAGGACAAAACTTATTCAGATATTGCAGATGACCGTTCATTAGTCTACGTCATAGCTTGATTTAATTGTTAGATTTCTTTTTCCAGTTTCCTGAATGGATATCCAGGTATGAATCCCTTTTTAAGGTGAAAGTATTATGAAATGAATATTTATTCTGAAAATAGCATAATTTTTTTGAAAATAAAGGATGTAACACTCTAAAACTTTTTTAATGATATTGAAGAATGAAAATCGCATGCAGTTGTGCTGTAATTGTTCAGAAAATAGGAAGTTTTTCACATAATGCCAATAAAATTATTTGTTCAAATTCACATTCAAGCTATGTATAGTTCCAAAGCTGAATATCTGGTTGTTCAATACAATAGAAAAACAATTGCTTTTTACAACGCTTTATAAATTTAGTGAAAGCTTTAGTTCAGAAAATTCAAATTCTTCTTTTTGCATTCTTCAAATGTATAAAATTACAAGGAAAAAAAGATTTTTTATAAAGTATATTTAACAATCTTAAAACAGTTACAAAAATTGTTTAATTTTTCTCGTTTTATTATTATTTTACCTCATCTTTGGGATATAGAGATGGTATTCCTGATCTTTGTTATGTTGAAATTAACATGAAGCTGAAATAAGTTATTTCATTTTTTGAAGTTGAATTTTCGTTACATTTTGATACTATTTATTAACTTTAAAGTTTTTGGTTACTAATAGAATACTATTGAAATATATAATGCTAGAATAAATCTAAAATTGATATTGAGAAATTGAAATTTGAAGTTATTAGAAATACCATTTTAGTTTTGTTTTTGAATATTAAACATAAGAACGATGGATGAACTTTCTAAATTAGAAAAATCAGAGGTTTGCATAGATCTTCATTTACAATATGCATTAACAAGATTAATACTGATTTGGAAGAGAAAATAGATCTTACCATCACAGATGCATTTAAATTATTTGAATATGTCGTCAACACAGTTAAAAAACTATGAAAGTCTTATACGAAAGCTAATCTCAAAAATGATTGGGAATTCGAACCCGAAATTGAGTCAGCACTCGGATACAATGAAAAAGTTTTCATTTGTTTGTTCAAATTATCAGCGCAATTAAAATGATTACAAGACAAATCAGAGCGTCAATCCAAATCCAAATTCAGATGCAATAAACAACATGCATGAAAGTTCAGCGATCGTGCCTGTAAGTGAACATAATTTTAAAACCATTAAACTGCTTAATCTTAAGTTTGAAAAATAATATGAAAATCCCTATTACTGGTTAGAATTTCAAAATTATATTGATAGTAACATATTTCTGTCAAAAATAGATAAATTCTCATATTTAAAGTCGCAGTTAGGAGATTCAGCAGCGATTGCGGTTATTGGCTTTGCGCTCTCAGATAAGAACAACGATCAGGCTTTAAAATTTACTGAAACAAAGATTTAGCAGAGAAGAGCTGCTTATTAACGCCCACATGTCAAAATTACTAAATTTTGTACCAGATTCAAGTAATATTTATGGTCTAAGAAAGTTATATGATACCGTATAAACCTAACAAATTTAGTATCATTAAAAGTTACTTCAGAGATGTACGGACATTTACTCTATCTCATTTTAATTGATTCCTGAAGATATTGTCCGTGAATTTAATAGAAAAAGAGTTGATACTTCAGTGAACTTCGAATTTTATGTAACTGAGTAACTGCTATTTTTAACTAATAACTGAGTAACTAATATGTAGAGAATCCACTGCGTTTATGCATAATGCAAAAGGCGATAAACGCAAAGAAAATCACCTCCCGAAAATGAAACAGAATTCTTTCAACAACTTCAGTCGAAATACATCCAGCTGAAATGATTAATTGCAAAGTTCAAGGCCAAGCGCAAAACCGCGCGAAACTCAATAGTTTAAAATAAGATGGCAGATGTTTTTTATGCTTGAAGCCAAAACATCGAGTTAATGAATGCAACAAGAGAAGATATTTGACATGCGAGGAAAGGCATTATAAATCCATCTGCTCTCCGCAATTTCACATTGCGATAAAAATAAAACAAGCTTTTCTTACGGGAATGTATTTTTTTCAAACATGTGCAGCCCTCGTCCGCCATGATGAAACAAACGAATTTGAAACAGAAGGACTAATGTTAGATGATGGAAGTATGAGAACATTTATAACACGTGAAGTTTTAGAAACATTAAAGTTAAAGGTAATAAGAGAAGAATCTTTATAGGTATACGCTTTTGGTGCTAAACAAACAAGGGAACATTTATACAATGTAGCGATAATATGATTAGAAAAACCGTGAAAATCCCTCTTTATGTATTGAAAAAGACGCTTTGGTTACAAAAAATATTTCATTCACTACTTTTTCTGTACCTAACTATAATATTTCTAAAACGTACAATAAATTGCTGGGTTTACAGTTAGCTGATAATATTGATAATAGAGGCAAGAAATCTCAATATGAATTGGAGTAGATTATTATTACGAAATTATTTCAGGCCGAATAAAAAGATTAAACAACAAACTGGTTGCGACTGAGAAAATTTTTGGATGGTGCTTGCAGGGACACTCAGGTTTATCAAATAATTTAATGACCATGATTGTATTAGATGAAAAAAATGTTTCTGACCAACTTAATTTTTGGGGGGTACTTGAGAATTTAATGGTAGGAGGGATTAAAAACAATGATTTTTTTAAATATATATATATATACTATGGTTAAAGAAATCATGAAACAATTTGAAGAAAATATTGTTTATCAAAATAAAAGATATACCGTAAAGCTTCCTGGGAAGACAAATATGAAGGAACATTTAGCTAATAACTATGAAGTGGCTAAAAGGAGTTTTTCGCACTTAAACTGGTTAAACTTACGCTGGCATCAATCTCATTCCAAAACTTTTTGAGATTTTAAAAGGTTTTAGAGAACAAGCTCTTGCCATTACTGCCGATACAAAGGCCTTTCTGCACATACAGGTTGCTGAGGAAGATCAGAATTATACTAGCTTCTTCTGGACGAAAGATCCGGAAAAGGAAGAATAAAAAATTTTCAAGATCACTTAAGTTCTCTTCGGTGTCAAATAAAGCCCCTTCCTCCTTGCAGCGACAATCCAACATCATCTGAAGAAATATGTAGGACAATTTTCTAATACCTGTCAAATGCTAGAAAAATCGCTGTATGTCGACGATTTGATCAGTAGCCAAAGAGACTAAGATCCAGTTTTTAAAATAAGCTTCGATTGTTTCAAAATCTTTAAAAAAGCGAACATGGAGTTAAGGAAATGGAAAACGAACTCAGTTGAGCTTCGTGATAAATGCAGAGAGGAACGTTTAGAAATAGATGAAGATAAAAATTCAATTAATGATAACTCTTCTTTAACTTCTTGTAAAGTTCTAGGATTAGCCTGGAATTCGAATTTAGATGCATTCCATTTTGGCACTCGAAGCTTAGAGAAATTCTTGTCTAAAAAGGTAAATTCCAAACGATATGTTTTAGAAGTAGTTGGAACCATTTTTGATCCAGTAGGGGTTTTAGGGCCTTTCACCATCAAGATAAAATGCTTAATATAGGACATTTGGTCCTAGGAATTAGATGGGAATGATCCTCTCCCGAAAACACTGACCACTAAAATAAATGAATGGCTCGAAGAAATAAAAAAAATGCATATCATTAAATTTCCTAAATATTTTTTGCCGAAACAAAAACCAATGAAATAGCTCACGCTCAACTACATTGTTTTTCCGACGCCTCTAAGAAAGCTTATGGAACTGTAGTGTACATTAGAGTCTTATTGACAAACGGGGAAAATCGAATCAACTTTTTTCGTTTCGAAAAGTAGACTAACCTCTGTAAAAATGCTTTCGATCCCAAGATTAGAACTAATGGGTGCTCTTTTAGCAGCAAGGCTTGACTGTAAAATAGTTCAGTGCATTAATTTTCCTGTTAAACTATTCTTCTGGAAAGACACTTCAATTGTTTATTATTGGATAAAGTGTGACCCTGAAATATTCAAAGTGTTCTTAAAAAACAGAACTAAAGAAATCCAAAGTCTAATCAATCCCTCAAAATGGAATCTCACTCCTTGAACTAATAATCGGGCCGATCTAATATCGAGAGGGTTAACGGTCTATAAATTGACAAACTCTAATTGCTGGTGGCGCGGACCAAATTGGTTGTTTTAAAAAAGGAATGTAAATTGCCTAAATTAGGTAAAAGAAATAATGAGACAAATATCAAAGACGATGCAGACAATTTAGAATTGAAAAGGAACATCCTAATAAATTCAAAAATGGTAAAAGTAAATCCCTTGGAGGATGATTTGATTAAAAGATATTCTTCTTTTAGCAATTTAATTAGATTAACTGCATGGTGTCTAAAATTCTTACATAATTATAAATCAGTTCTGAAAAACTGAAAGAGAGATCATTTAAAAGTAACAAAATTAAAAACTGCTATAAAAGATTTAATAAAAATTATACAAATGAGAGAGTTTGAATTTGAAATTAATTGTCTAAATAATAATAAAATTCTTCCAAATAATAATCCGCTTCTAAAAAGAAATCATATTTAATTAATATTAAGCACAAATAATATTTTCACCAAAAAAATGGGCACCGAAGGCTTTCGCTATTTGACTGAAAATATAAAAAAAAGACAGAATATAGTACTGACAATAAGGTATTTTAACCTTTCTTTTTTTTAGTTTCATTATTGTAAGCCCCTCCAAATTTGGAATCCCTTCTCACCCCATATAGCAATACTTTTTGTGGAGATACGCAAGAACACGGGGAGAAAACGGTTGGGCAAGGAGAGAGCTAACCAGAGATTCGCTGAGAGATGGATTGCAGAACGAAGGAGGAATGTTAGGAGATGAATCCGAGGGGGACAACAGATCATTCTTAGACTCAGGTAGCGAGTGAGCGGAAATCAGTTAGAGTCGGGATAGAGGACTGATGAAGCGAAAGAGTAGAGATCAGTCCGGGTCTAGGACGGACAAATTCGATAGATGATGGGATAGTGTTGTGAGCTGCTCGTATTTTTATTTAACGAGTGTGCTGTGTCCCGTATCCATACGTTCATGAAATTTTGGGACTAAAACTGGAGGTGATCTCTGCCTCTACCGTTTACTTAAAAGAAACCCCACACCTTACAATTATATTAAATCCTATTTAAATCTATTATTCTACTAATCCTATTATTCAACACTAGAACTATTTTAAATTTGGAATTTCGGTCTGATAATGAGAATGATATTCCTCTCTGAAAATTACTCTATTAATTATTTATTGTGTGATTCGAATGAAATATAATTTCAAATTTATATCATGAACGGTTGTATGGATTCAAATATTTTAAATCTGCAATGCATGGGCTCAATAAAAATCCATATGTTTGTGAACAAGGATTACTTCAAATAATTCTGCTATCCCAAATTATAAATATTGACGCGTATTTATCAATATTATATGGTAATATCATACATACCCATCTCAGTAACTATTATAAAGGAGTAAAACATGTAGAAAATTAGCCTCACGAAATTATTACTATTTACATTTATTTCAGTCTCGGCACAGTATAAAAATAATTAATCTTAACTAAATATTAGACGAGAAGAAAATGAAATAATATCCAAATCATAAATACTGCTCAGCAGATGGGATCAATATCTAAACATCCTATTATCCGAAATCGAATCCAACACACACTGAATACGCTTAGCTAAGGGGGACGGGATCATCAGAATCACCAACTCAATCACGTAATCCTACGATAACGAAGATGCCGTGTCACCTAAATTGTTAACCCTTTGCGTTTCGATGTCGAGTGTGACTCGACATTCAAAACTGTGCATCATTTTGACGTTTTATTTATTTATTTTTCAAATTTAATTGTTAAAAACGTCTACATAACGGTTAAGAGATGTAGATTAATTTTTCAAAGAAATTCGACTTGAAAACATTATAAATATTTGTTCTTCATACCAATAAACAAATCTTTGTATTTGGTGAATAATTTTGCATCTAATTATTTTTCGTACGGCAAAGGGTTAAATTTGCTTTCATTATCTATATAGAATTCCAATTTCTCAATGAAAGCCTGAATGAAATTTGCTATTCTGAATTTCTTCTATTTACAAACTGCCGTTATTAAAAGGGCTCTCTTAAAAGTACAGAGTAAGAATTTTTTTAAAACTATGACTCAAAATTTATAATTAAATTCATTGTTATCATGTCAGAATATAATGTTTTAGGGATGCGGTTTTTGGCGTCAATGAAAAGCCGTACTCGAAAAATAAAAATTTTATTATCTGCACGAGCATCTCAAAAAAATCAGCTTTTAATAACGTGTTGTCATTTCATTTACAAAAACTCTGATTAAAAATAAGTTAATGACAACAGCAAATAAAAACCTAGAAAAATGAGCTACAACAAATATTTTTTATTATTTAAAACATGTTTTGGCATTCTATTTTGTGCCTAGCAAATAAAAAAACAACCTTTTTTAATTTGTAGATTTTACTAAGAAGTATTGCTTTTCTTTCAGCGATATATTTTGTACAATACTTATAGGATTCAAACAAAATTCACTATACCTGTGTCAAACGCTCCGGAAAGTATAAGTATTGTATAAGCAAAATGTATATACGATACTCTGCAGGCAATAAAATTGAAAAGAACAGGCGAAAGGAATGAATGGAAGGTAATGGATGGGAAATTTTTCCGCCATAACTTCTAGACAAATCAAAACTTTTTACACCATTTTAAGATTTAAAAAATGCAGGTATCTGATTTCTTATCAGGGGCTACGTAACAAATGTCATGAAGTAATTTATATCCACGCAGCTTTTCCGTTTTGCAGTTATCGAGTTCACACGATACTCGAATAATCAGCCAGAGTGACAGATTTCCTCACAATGAATTTCCTTCAAACTCCAATAGAAATCTACAAATCTTGTCGTAGATCCCTATTCCAAATTTCATTCTTCCAGCTCCAAGCATTTCTGAGTTATTGTGCTCACCGAAGTACATAAATAATTCCAGGGAGGCGGGGTTTGGACTCGGGAAGAGAAATTGGTTAAAATATCGAGTTACAATGTTCTGATAATTATGATCCTTCAAATATGAGAAAGTGTTTATAGAAAGTCAGAGCAATGGTAAATCAGTTTCACGTAGTTCCTTGTGAAGAGAAAGAAGCCTTTCGTATTTTTCAAATTTTTGATGTATAAAGAAATCTTCTCACAATCGATCGTGCGACTTTGGTGGAATCAGGTTTCGAACCCCCATTCTTCCGATAATGAAAACGAGGCTAATATCCGTCATATTAACACTGCTATAATATGAAAATTTTGAAAGTGAAATGTTTCCCGGGATCGATCCTTGTCGACTGACCTCAATGCAAGCAGACTACGACGATTTATTGATAAAATTTCGGCATTTAACTTGCGGGTTTCATATTCAAAACAACACTCCATTAAAGGTCCGTCGTGTAGGTGCAGATTTCGTCATTAGGTGGGATTCAAAATTAGGAAGTCTGTCCTGAAATGCGTTACTTACGAATAAAGCAATAATATAACAAAATCAAAACAAGAAAATATTGATAATAAATTAATCAAAATCGTCTCTCTTAGCATTTGAAAGGTTTCAAAACGCAAAACAAGTCTCATGACTGAATCATTTAATTGGGCAATCACTTTCTACAATGGAAGTTTTAAGCAAAACATTTGGTTTATCCGAGACATGATTCATCGGTCATTCAACAATTGAATGTTTATGATTAATTTTACTACAAGTAAATAGCTTGTACATAAATATGAGTATTAATTCATATCATAATTCAATACGAAATTTTTTATAAAAAAAATTAAGTGTAGCGATAAATTTTGAGAGCGGATAATTTTAATTCGAAATACTATAACTTCATCAAACTGAATTTTTTTCTCAATTGTTAATGCAAAAACTTATGTTTTAATAGCATCTTTTTCGTAGCAAATTAAATTAACCTGAATTAAAATCTGCATGAAGATTTTACTAATGATTTTATCGTATTAATACATTTTAAATGTTAAGTCGGCTTAAAATATATTTCTCATAAAATATAAATAATCTTTGCGAAATCAACAAAAGTTTTGTTACTTAGTTTGATAAAAATAATTAGAAACTCTTCTTCTAAAAACACGAAACGTGTCTGATTGGTTGAAAGTTTTATACCTCTACCACATTTTCTATTCCTTCCTAGCTATTTGGTAATTTTTTTGTTTCGAAAATATTATGCTAATCAGCATTGTGACGTCATGGATGCTTGCGCATTCCCCCTTCTCCAGTCCTCTGGTGTTGTTTTTCATTCGGCTCTTGTGATTGAGTTGGTGATGTGGCTGTGAAATTTGCGTGTTATTTGCGCTCGATTATGACGTTATTTATTTATTGTATTTTTGGTTCAGACGTATTCCCTCTGTGAACATTGGACAACCCTGATTCTTACCTACAATTTTTATCTTGTTAAGATTCAAGAAAGGGAATATTTATTTACGAATTTATTCAACTCAACGATGTCATTAGGACTTTTTGAGTCTTCGCTTTGTAGCTCAAAGTATTGAAAGGAGAAATGGAAATTTACGGAGATCTGAAGACTGTGTGAGAGAGCCTACATAAATATCGAATACGTATACCTGTATTCGAGCTACAAGTACTTCTAAACTGCTGCCTTTTTGGAGTTTCCGGTAAGTTCATGTTCACTCATTTAAGTAATCTTTTTATCGCCAAGTTTTAAGATAATTGAAATAATTCACCTTTTTTGTGATTTTAAGTATCAAAGGCAAAATGAGTATTTTGCTTGCGCATTTATTAACAAATTTTTTACTCAGGAAATAAATTTTATTTTAAGACACAATTTCCGTGGCAAATACAAAATTGCCGGCAATTTTCAAAATCGTTAACTTTTCATGCTCTCGCAGCATCCAGAGTTTTGTTTATGAAAATTACGATTTTAAAAAAATGCATCCCAAAAATTCCGCGCCAAGCAATGGTGGAATCTGCCCTTGGTTAAAACCACTTCGCATACAATGACGTGTATGACGCGCGCATCGAATGACTGAATTTTTATTTTCAAGTCTGCAACTAAGCAACAGAATTAAGTATTTAAATACGAAAAAATCAATATGAAACAATTTGGTATCCCAAATGCTCCATATGTTATTAAAAAAAATCAAATTAACAATTACCAAAATAGGATAAGTTATCTAATTAGAAAGTTAAATACATTCGTATGTCAAGTGGTTAACCTAATTTTTAGTTAATGGGAATTAAAAATAAAGTAATTTTAGTAATATAGCAAAATATGGGTTATTATTCTCTGAAGAGACTGAAGAGAAGCTGCTCATAGATGCAAAGATGTTTATGAATTTTTGTTGTAGGCTTTGACAATTATAAATTTTATATTAAAATGAAAATTTATTTGAAAGTATCTATTTTTAAAGAATTTTAAGGAAGTACTTGTATATTTTATATAGTATTAAAATGAATATTGAAGTTAAATACATGTATTAAATTTTAAAAAAAATTATTACTGATTTGATTGCCATTTATTCTTTATTTTATACCATTTACGTGTATATATACAGGTATTTAATTATATATTCTATGGTGATCTGATATGTAATTGTTGGATATTAAATTCAACTTTATTGATTTATATTCTTTTATTATTTTTATCTATTTTATTCTGTCGTTCTTTATTGATTTATTTTCTTTTGAATTATTTTTATCATGTCGAAACATATTGTTTTGGGAATTAGGTTTGTGGCGTCAACAAAAATCCGTAGGTGAAAAGTAATTATTTTATTGTCTGCACAGACACTTCCAAAAATCAGCTTTTAATAACGCGTTGCCCTTTCGTTTACAAAAGCTCTGATTTTAAAAAAAGCTAATGACTACTGCAAATAAAACCTAGGAAAATGTCGTATTGAGCATGTGATTATATGAAGTGAAATAAATAGAAAACGTGATATTTTTCCAAACAATACATGCGAGGCAATTTTTTTGATCGTCTGCAATACCAAAGTGACTCATTCAATGAAACAATTAAAATGAGTAAAAATATAATTTAACTTGCACGAGCACGTGGTGCTTGAGAGTTCAAGAAATGATGTTCTGACATGGTGCATTGAAATATGCATAGCAGATTTCATTTTAATCTTTTATTTAATAGTATTTTAATACATGAAATAAGTTGGAAATTTTCTTTCTTTGAAACCTGTCATACTTTAAGAAATGTTTTCTTGGATTATTCATTCATTAAAATATCACCAGATAATGGTTCTCTGAATTGATTTTCTATAAATAACTTCTTATAACTCTGTTGCTTATCTTTTCTTTTTTCAAAAAAATTGATTTGTGTCTTAAAAAATTGTATTAATTTTAAAGTTCATTATTTATGTTCGTAGTTTTTTAAGACAGTTAAGATGTATCAGCTCAAATTTTGACTCTTACGTAGTGCAAATGAAATGTAAAATAATCGTCAGTGGCGTTTTTTTTACTTTTATGTCATTGTTTCTATCATTAAATGTTTTAGAAGGGAACTTTTTAAGTTGCTGTTAATTACCATTTTGCCTTATAGTTATCAAAGGCATTTAAGTATCCAAATGTTTAAACTTTTTTTAAATTTCTGATCCCCGATTCTCCTGTTATACCAAAATTGGGTCATGGTATCATTTCTAAATTGAACCGAAATGAGTTTATTCTGTATGCAAATAAACTTTCATCTTGTCTTTAAGATTACGGTAAAAGTGAAGTTTAGTGCGCCCCTCCTTACGCCAAAAAGGCCAAATTGCCAATAAAGATGGCGGACAAAGTAAATAAATTCTTTTCCGGAACAGTTATTAACCCGCTGTTCCAGTCGGTTGGGTGCAGAGCAAAAGCTAGGCCATGCGATGTCTTCGGCATCTGTAGAAAGCACCAGGCAGAAATTTTAACTTACAAAAAACATCCTACGGCATTGCTAGCTACTGGAATCTAGAAGCCTCGCTAGCATATTGAACATAAAGACTGTGATCTTTCCATCGATTCTCCTATTCAAATCAATCAATTTTATATTCTCACCGCTTACCGGCCATCAACACTTAGAAGCAATCAAATCATTCTCCATACAGAATTTCAAACAAGTATCCTCTGCTACCTTCATCAGCTCCTAATATATATTTCATCCACCCGTTATTCATTCTACAGTTTTTAAATAGTATCTTCCATTCCATTTACCCGACATACATTCTTGCGCAATTGCCGACGTTAACAAGGGTAGCGACCGTTTTAGTATCAAAATAATTACGAGAACTGCGTAGAATTCCATTGCAGCTGACTTTGAGAATGCAGACGATTTCATGAAGTAAGAATTCAATTCAAGAATTAAATTGCATACTGACAACTTAAAAGTTGCAAAAAAAATTAGTATTTTCTGTTCATATTTAGATTAAAAATAAAATTAGTGTTTTATTATTTGTAAAAAAAAACTTTTGATTTATAATAAAGAACAAATTTAAAGTCTTTTTATCGATATTTTTATCATGTAAGAACATGATATTGTTTTAAGGAGTTTTTGTGACGTCAACAAAAACCCGAAAAAAAAATTAATTTTATCTCCACGAGCATCTCAAAAAAATCTTTTAATAAAACATTGCCATCAAATTTACAAAATATCAAAATAAAAAAGAAAAGTTAATGACTACAGCAAATAAAATGTTAGAAAAATGCCCTTTTGAGTACGAGTTGATATGAAATGAAATAAGTAGGAAATGTGATATTTAATATGTGCGAGACAAGTTTTTTAATAGTCACTTTAATATTGCAAACGAACTGAATGAAATAATTAAAATGAATAAAAATATAATTTAACTTGCATACATTTAAATATGCTTAGCAGATTTCATTTTAATCTTTTTTTTGAATTTAACATTTTTCATAAAATATTTGTAGATTAGGTACAACTCAACCATTGTAAAAGATAGTAAACAAAGAATTATTAGGGTTTCTAGAAAAGTAGAGCATTCGTACATATACAAGATTACGTTTAAAAAGAAATAAAATATTTTGTAACGGGAATTATTCGCTGTAAAATAAAATGTATCAATGAAATTATTCTAATTTACAATATCTAATGTCACATATTCTAATTTAAGTTTGATGAATATTTAATGTGTATTTCAAGGAAAATATTTCGTATCTATCATTCTTTTAACATATTGTAAATACCTTCACTTTGCACTGATATATAATCGCTGAAATTTAAGTTGTATCTAAAAGTTTAACAAATATATGGAGAGAAGGATCACTCTAATTACAAGTAATGACTGGTTTCTAAACTGTTCGACAGCTACGTACTTCCATTGGGAAAAATGATTGAAAAGAAATCGGGGATTATGTTGAATAAATGAAGAATCGTTGCGTCTAAAATTACTTTGATTAGTATATTTTTGAAAAATTAGGAAACCTAAATTTTTAGGCAATATCCAGCAATCGTTACAGATAAATTTATAATTCTGGTTGGAAAATTGCTTTAAACGATAGGAAAAAAAATTATCTTTAACTTTTTTTGTCAGTAAGTAGATAACTGAAAAATACTAATATATAAATTAAGGCACTTTGCTGGTTGATGTTCGAACTTGCCTACTACGAAAGACAGATGAAAAGATGACTTTTTTTCAGGCTAGAATTATTTTGATCGACATTAAATTGTATTTCTCTATAAAGCTCAATTACTATATATTTTGTGATACAAATTATTATTAGAATCATCTACCAATTTTAATTGTTCGTTATGTTTCGTTTTTAGATATAATTATCCCAAATAAATTTAATTTTTTTTCATACTTCAAAGACACTGCTGCAGCAGCAGCTTCACATCGTAATATGCCAAAATCCATTTGACAAATCATTTCTAGGTGGGAAATTCTGGTGAACCTTCTGCTTGCCATCTCTCTTCAAATTAAATTTATGTAGACATAGCATTTCGTTAAATGAATAATGCTCTTGCTGCCCAAATCAAATTATCGATGCAAACGCTGCTGCAGTATGGCTAACTCCAGAAGAATTAACCTTGAATTGAAGTGCGGATCGAATGTTAATCACCCTCCGTTCTGATATATTCATGTGTAATCATAATATTTTACCTACTTTAAACAAATGAATGCCAGATGCTGCTCATTGGAGAACAGCTCATTTTAATCTGGGAAAACGAACATTATGTAAACATTCATTTTATCTGCCAGTTGAAACTTCTTTTACATTTAAGATAAAGCCGTCTTATGATGAATGTTTATTTATCCGTAGCATTGATGTAAGAGAGATAAACAATGTAACAAATTGTTTTCCAAGTAGAATTGATAAGCTTGTAGAACAGGTTAGCTTGTTTGGGTTTGGAGCAGTATTTACCATTTTATTCTAACGCAATAATATCAGATATTTTTATCCCTTCACCCCATTGAGCCTTTGGAATTAAATCGCGTCTATCCGAGGATTAAGTTGGTTATTGGGAAAAATATGTAAATGAAGATATAATGAGTTATAATAGAATATTCAAGAAATTCTTAAGGATAGATGTAAAAGTTGAAAATGTATTTGCTATTTATCATTTTTTTTTCATTTACAAAGCCTCACAAAAATTGAATGTACAGCACTATTTACATGAAAATTTAAATTAAATAGTTAAAATCAATTAGAATGTTTTCAATTTTCCCGTAGAATTTTTTTCTTGCAATTCAAAATTATTAAATTAAGTGCAGACAAAGATTAGAATACTTATTGTATCTAGAAACAGAATTATTATTGTATTTATGAAATATTCTGAGATAAATATTCTCATCCTTTTTTTTATCCCTATGCGGTTGCATACAGTATTTAAGCAAAATATCGTGCAGCGTTAAAACAATGCATTGAAGGAAACATTTTCGAAATTACTCTTGGAACTTAAAGAAAGGTTAAGATTAAAACCCTTTACACTAGGTTGGTTAGTTTCCCTCATCATTCAAGACGTGGCATCCTTTTGACGTTTTATTCCTCAATTTTTCAATGAAATTCAACTTTAAACAATTATGTATATTATATATTCAGAACAATAAACAAATCTATATAAGTGAACAATTAAACAATGAATTACTTTTTCAAGTGCAAAGGATTACATTTTTTTGCGCAATTTTAGGTCTATACTTTACTGCGAAAAAGGATTAATATAGTATTATCCTTTTTATTTTCTTCTCGAACTAGCATCAGGTGAATGCTGTGAATTCTCCTATACAAGCATCCAAATGAATTCATTCGAAATTCTTACTATAGTTGAAGTTATGAATTTTTTAAGCACTTTCAAAAGGAAAAGGATGTTTTCACAAATATAATTGAATTTCAGTTCCCTTTTCAAAATTCACAAAATTTCTTTCATTTGCATTATTTCCTTTATTTATTGTATAAATCAAATTTTTCCTTCGAAGGCCAATGTAATTTTTAATTTGATTTCAAATTCAGTTTTAACTTGTTTTCTACAAATTCTTGATAAGCCTCATTTTCTGAACTAGGTTAATATTCTCTTTAAATTAAATATGAAACTTAAGGGAATCATAAAATTCTCAGACAGCCTGTGTTTAGATTGTTACATCAACTGACATCGAGAACCATCAGTGCTCTGTGTTATTATAGAAACAATAACTTTTGCTAATGATCTTGTATTATGCTTATTCTCATTTCCTCTCCCATTTTCAAATGAGTTGCAGGTGGTTAAGAGTCACAGCTGCAGTTTTTTTTAATGTTATGAATTTAGAAAGACAATGACTGGAGGTTATTGGAATGTTAAATATTCAAAAAATAACTCTTGAAAAATGAAAATCTTATGCAAAAAGTTTTAACTCTTTTTTTTATATGATCAACTTTACACCCTTCAGTAATTTTTCCATATTTTTCCCTTTTTGAAGATTTGAATGTATTCTGGTTCGTCTTTTGTTCTAAATCATTTTTTGTAAACGCTCGGATTTTCTTAGCAATTCTTTTTTCTATGAAAGCACTCTTTAACTTAATTTCATGAGGAAAAATTATTACAAATGTTATAAAAAGTGAAAAAGAGGAAAAATAAATGACAGTTAAATATGATTCATCATTTTGTATTACAACTTTAGTTTGTTTTGTTACATATGAGGTAATTTAAGCGATCGCTCAAAATTTTTTACCTGAAATCAAAGAAATTTTCTTTTTATTCATAATTTTTTTTTCAGACATGGTTTGGTTTGCAGTGTCATCGTTCCAGCTCGCTCCTCCTTTCTTCACTTTGTTAATGTGAGTACTGTTTCCAGTTCCTCTTAATTTTTTTAAAAAAATTATTCCGTAGGAAACTGGCTCAATGAATTTCAGTTCGTAATATTTTTGCTTTAATGTACCGTGTTTATATTAAGTGATCGTTTGCTTTAAATACAATAATCTATTACCGAAGGAAAGACGCCAGGCCATGTTTTGGGCAGTTTTATGCGAGAGTAAAAACCTAAGAAACCTGAAGGGCTGGACGGAGGGTGAAACCTATCTGCTTTTGTGTTAATTTACTAAATTTTTTTTTTACTTTCTCGTATATGAAGTACACAAAGAAAGCATTGCCATCGTAAAAAGTCTTAAATTCGAGATTTCAACGAATCTATCTCCACGTTATAGACTTCCATGAGTCCGAAAAACACATTTTTGGAACAATGATTGTCTGAACATAGTAATTACTAAACGTTACGAAGGAAATTTGGTATGGGGTCTCTACCGTAAACTTATGTATTTGATGAATTTCAAACTCATTTCATTCATTTAATTTCCCTGCCAGAGTGCAAATAAGCACGATAGCCATTAGCACGCAATGAGCTTAAATGAGAACAATTTTGTATGTGAACCGAATTGGACACTAAAGATTAAAATTTTCTCATATCTCTCCTTTTGGTTTGTGTAGTCACTTGCGTATGGATTTGATAACGAAATTAATTTGCCACATCTAAAATTTTATACGTGAATTTGTTACTGAAAGTGCAGTTCTATTTTACATTTTGATTTCGCTATAGGTCATAAAAAATCGAATACTTACTCGGTTTTCTTATTTACTCTAAGAAGCACAAAAGTTTCATATGTTAGGACTCGAGGTATAAAAAAGTCCAGATACTACAATTATTGTCATAATGGAGGGGGGGGGGTAACCTTTTAGTATGCGTGAAGGTTTAGGAAATACCCCTTTTACTAGTTAAATGAGGGAATAGTAGGTTCGAAATGGAATCTGCCGAAAATTTGTGACAGATACCAAGTATCTTTTTCTAGGTTGACTTGATGACGATAAAATATATTTAAGAATTTAATTTTATCATGTTTATATAATGTGGATGTAACGTGGAAAAATATTAATAACATAATTTGGAAGCAGTATCGTTCCCATTGGACTTCTTTTCCTATTATGATCCATCTGCATCAATCGAAGTTATTTGACCCAAACTTATCGAATAAACATCATGCTTTCCATCACTCGTATTTTGAAGCTCACTCGCAAAACCTTGTCGTTAACTAACCGCTGGTTGAAATAATGAAAGTATAATTACTATGCTTTGAAAGCCGCTATTGTAATTGCTGAAAATTTCACAGCATTAAAAAAATGTTATCTATGGAACTTTTCCAAAGAGGATATTTAAAGTAATAAATATTTCATTCATCTTACACATACCTTCAAAATAAATATAAGGAAATTTTTTAATAAATCTGGTGACAGACTTTTGAAGTGAAACTTAAATATAGTTTCTCATAACTTGTAATATCAATTTTGTACAGTTTTAGTCCGATGTAATTTTAGTATTGGCTGAAATGTTTATTTAATACGACATTTTAAGAATTAAAGTTACATAAAATATGGTTACTTAGAAAGATATTAGTAAAGATGAGTGTGCAAATCTGCAAAGCCATATAAAATGCTGTTTATAGTATCAGGTAAGTATTTTGAGTTACATATTTACTTATGTATGTATTATGTATTTAATTATGTACAATGAACTTTCCAAACCTTTTGCTTTTCTATGGCCACTATATATACGGTCGTCACAGAATACATATTTTTATATAACATGAAATTAAAAGTATAGTCTACTAAAACTTAAATCTAATCTAAAATTTTTCAGTATTTGTTATTTTTTTCAGGATCCAGCCTTTTTTATTTAAAAATTTTGAGCTTTACTTTTTATGTCAATAATGAAAGGTAAAAATTGCATGAATATAGCTCTTTCAGTGCTTCTTGTTTGCAGTTTATGACAATTCACTATAATTTCTTCTTATTTACATTAATATTTTAACACAGATAGAGAAATCTTCGATTTAAAGGTGGTGTTAACGTAAGAGGGTTAAAACTATGTGCCCCAGGCTTTTTAAGGAGCGCAGAAATTTTATAATACACTTTTTACTATATTGTATGATCACGCAGCATTTAAACTGGAAATCGGAACCAGATTCGGAAAGCCATTTTTAGCATTTTGCGAGTTACTGTTCTCGTTTAAGGAATGTTTGGCGGTAATGATTAATGATCTGTCTCAAAAATAGATTTCAGAAGTAGAATTAAATCCGAAAAGATTTTGAAATAACAGTATGATGAAATTTTCTAAACATTAACTAGAAACGATTTAGGGTTCAAGTATGGGGCATAGAACAAATTCTGTAGATAAAATGGGACGAATATTTGTACATTTTTAACAATATCAATAAAATAATAAATTGTTGCAGTTTCACAATATTTTATGCACTAGCCATAATATGTTCATTGTATTCTGCGTTGAATAAAAGTTGAAAAATCGAGTTTTTGGGGAGGTACGTTCCTTAAAATTGAAGTCTTAGTAATGTTTAGTATGAGTTATCATTAATAAATAAAAAGGGAAATCTTCTGGTTTGATTTAATTAGAGCAAACATTGGATATATGATCGAATTTGGAATCGAATCCGAATTTGGAACTGACGTGCACCATCCAACAGTTAGTTATTGTGGTTACTATTGTAATTCAGATCTCATTATATTTATTGTTTGGCGCTATGCTAATTTTCGAATCAGGAGTGAAATGCCTTCTTATAAATACTGCATCTCTGATCATGTACATTTTATTTGTATCAAATTAGTAGCAAAGATATACGTATATTTGCACTCGGCTTCTACTTTGGCTAATGTTCATGAATGTATTTTAATTTGACATTCAAATGCTTCTGATCAATTATAGAATTTTTTAAAACATGAAAATTGGACATTTAAATTTTAATGACGTAAAATGACAGCCACATTAGAGAATTGTTTCAAAGTTCATACAGTGAATTCCTTTTTCGTTTTCTCATAAAATTTGACGTTCTTACTTTTTCGAATGCTACATTATATGAGAGATCAATACAGCAATTGTCAGAAAATTCAAACTTATGATTTTAATAAATCTACACGTTTTTTAGACGAATAGTCAAAGAATGCATTTTTGGAAAATGTCCATCTGTCTGCGGCAATGATTCAAAATAGCTTTGAGCTTTCAGGTTGAAATTTGGTATATATCTTTAAATTAAATTTACAGATCTATTTCGAATAAAATTTGTTTCAGAGGAAAATCTTTCAGGCTGTTTCTAATATAAGTTCACATGATAATTAGAGATTGAAGAGAAATAGATAGATAAAATTTGGTACACAAATTTGATATTTGTGGTAAAGATCTGACAAATTTTGGAGTCATATCCATTGAAGACTTGAATTCCTGTCGGCTAGTTTTTTCAGAAAAATATAAACGCGGCAATTCAAAAACGCAATGAATTAAAACCCCATATCAAATTTGATATATTTCGTACTAAAAGTGCAGGTTTATTTCAATCTTTTGTGAAAAACTTGTACAAAACACATTGTTTATCTGAATATCATAAACGCATTCTAGGGATTAATCGCCGAGGATCACACAATATTCTGTAAAATTTACAACCGAGATTTGTAATATTTTTAATTGCTGTACGCAATGCCATGACGAGTTTTAGGGACACCACTCCCTCTGATCTGTAGTTAGTAACGTACAAATGAATTGCAAGATAAGATGTTCATTAAATTTATTAACTCTGGAAATGACAAAAGAAATATTTTGAACACTATTTTGGCATTTTGCTCTAACAATTTGAATTTAAATTAACGTTCCCATGTTCAGTCTGGGTTGAGTTTGTAAAATTCATTCATGATACTCTGCAGAAAAGAGCAGCTAGGTCCAAATCTTTCACTTTCCATAAATACACAAGAAAACCTTCCTGTTTTCAAAGTAATCGAAAGAAAGGCTTTTATTTTTAATATCTTATTGAATTACCTCTTTTCTGACATAATATTTCAATTTATACCGATGGCTTTCAAGCTGAATATATGCATCGATACGGTAGAAACACACACACACACACACACACACGCACATGCACACGCACGCACGCACGCACGCACACACACACACACACACACACACACACACACACACACACACACACACACACACACACACACACACACACACACACACACACACACAAGCATATATAATATTGAAGGGCATATACATGCAATCATTACCTTCCTAAAGATTAGTTGAATAAATATTTGAATAGATTCCTTCAGTTTTCAGTGAGTAATGTGCATATGTCATTGTATCTCATTCAAAAATATGCAATGCTGATGTGAGTTTTTAATGCAATTATTTAACTGCACATGGGTAAGTGTGAGGATGATTCTCCTTCTAAACAGTGTCACGACCCTACTTGTGTCGTTCCGCCGTTCTTCTCGCGTCGTTGGGGTGGATTCGTTCGGCGCGACATTCCTCGGGGAGAGACGCACCGATCCCCGCATTGTTGGCCAAGCAAGGAATTCTGTTCCTGCAACACGGTTTACCGAGTGGGAAGGGTTGAAAATTTGATATTGCACAGAATGTGGAAATTTGAACGATATATATTTTTAAAACAGCGAACTGCAGTCATAGAGCAGAATTTAAAAACATTTTTAACTCATTCACTGCCATAAATGGTAAGAATGCATTACCAAGTGTGAATTCATTCGATAAGTTTAGAAACTGATGCATTCTGCAATCCCTGTTTTTCTGGGATTCAAAATGTGTCTACATTTGCGGTTGACAGAAAAATGTAAATCCTATAGGGTCTTATGTATGGTTGGATTTTTGATTCCTATGTTAATCCGTTCTACGTTTAAGAGGGTTCTTTCCATTACGAATTATATTAATAATGCAAAAGTAACCTTTTACGTGATTAAAGGTCATGAACTATATTAGGGCCTCTTATGAATATCGAAATTTGGGAAACAGAAAAAAAAGTGTGAAAATAAAGATATTAAAAAATCCGAATTTCAGAAACGGTAACATATATAAAACCATAAAAATTTATCAATATAGAAAAAGAAATTCTTTACCTCCCTTAAGATTCTCTACAATGTTTTACAAAAACGGCATTAATATTATTGGATATTCTGCAAGTTAATTTTATTAGTTGGAAGTGACTGATAAATAGAGAACAGAAATGTGAAAATAATTGCTTCTCTTCATTAGAAATAATTTTGTTTCGAGTTTTGATTTCATTTTAAGGATAAATAACGAAAACAATCATAACAGCATCCGCGAATGCAGTAATATATGAGTGTATATTTTTTTCTGAAAAAGAGAACAGTGATTCATCACAGGGGGTTTAAATTCTCTGGCAAATATCGGTAATAGAAAGATATCAATTTTTCAGCATGACAGTTTGGCATCAAGACCACTTTTCTTAAGCAGAAGGGAAAACACTTCGGAAATCTCTTTGACCTGATAGCTGGCAGTGAATGAGTTAAACTTGGAATTCGTCATTTACATAAGCACTTAGAATGATGTTAGAACATAATTGTAAGCACCACAAATAGACGGCTATATTTGTTCTAGTGAGAGGCTCGTAAAAAATTGTTAGATAATTAAAGAAAAAAGTTCTTAAGGTTAGATTGCAAGTTAAACATGCATTGGATGTTTGATATTTTTGTTAAATTTGAATTTCGCCGCAGCCCGCGGTAATGATCAAATTTTCTTTCGTCAAACATTAATCACTATTGAGCTCTGAATCAATAATGATTACTTCAAACATTAATCATTATTGAGCACAAAATCTTACAAACATACATCTAGAAACGCGCAGTTTAATTAGTACATATATTAGGAGCGATAGATTTATCACTCCATTGCACCATTCGTTAGGAGATTGCTGAACTTTCTGATACAAGGTCTTGTACGAAGATTTTTATTTCGCTTGACATTCATTGCATTCCAAAATCAAATGTTTCCCCTATGAATAATCTATTGAATGCAAGAGGAAACATTTTCAACATGTTCAGAATTGACTCTTGTGCGATACAGGCTTTTTAACATTTGCCCAATTTAATGGGCAATTAAAATTTATTACGGGAACGGACTGGATGTATATATCAACTGTTCACTTGTAAGATGAGCGAACGAAGTTGAATATGAAGAATGAAAATATAATATTGCCTTTTTTTTTTTTGTAAATGGGAAAAATACCTACCACATTGTAAGTGAAATTTTAAATGCCAAGGCTAATACCATATAAGTTTGTTTGAAATTCTTCTATACGATGTATTATGAACTAAAATATTTAGACTCTGATGTTTCCGCATGGTCAATGCGTGTATTAGTAAATTCTGTAAGAAAAGAAGTCCCTCTCATTGCTGGAATTTGCGATTTATTGCAGCGAGAGGAATAAGCATTTCTTTGCCAAACTGAACTGTTCGAAAAAGACGAGATTGCCCGAAGATACTCATGATTTTGTGAATGGAAGATAAAACCTGAACTCTGTGCGAGATCTGATATTTCCAGCGAATTGGAAAGGAATTGAATTCGTTCTATGATGGAAATTGTGCCCATTTCCTTTGAGGAACTTGAAACTTTGTTTAGAGACATGAAAGTTTTGTTTAAAAGGTAATAAATATTCATTCTGATTATGACTGCAGTTCGTAAATATAGCTTGCTTTAGTGGTTGTTTAACGCTGTTTTTTATCATGTCAAACATGATGGTTTTTGGCGTCAACAAATATCCGTAGGCGAAAAAAATCCGTAAATGAAAAATAAAAATGTTATCTGTACGAGCATCCCCAAAAGCAGCTTTTAATAACGTGTTGCCATTGCACTTACAAAAGCTCTGATTTAAAAAAAAATAAGTGAATGACCTGAAACCTAGAAAAATGTCATTTTGTGAACGTGATTATATGAAATGAAATAAATAGGCAATGTGACATTTTTTTAAGACAATAAATGCGAAACAAAGTTTTTTTTGGATCGTTTGCAATTCTAAAGTGACTCATTCAACGAAAACATTAAAAGGAATAAAAATATAATTTAACTCGCACGAGCACGCGATGCTTGGCCGTTCAAGAAATTATTTTACATGCATAAATTTCAATATGCATAGCAGATTTCATTTAAATTTGTTTTCGCCTACAGATGAGATTTGAGTTTCACCTTTGGTAATTAAAAAGCAATGAATGATGTTAAAGGATGAGCGTTTCCAGAAATTTCAGTTCGAAAAAGTCTTGAAAGCGCCTGCAGATCCACCGTCAAATACGTAGAAATGGATCCCAATTTTTTCAACTATTCATTTATATTAATCTGTTTAAAAAGAATATTGAACAATTTATGATCCATTTTATTATTATCATTGATTAGTATCAGGATTACAACTTTTATAACAGCATTTATCCCATTTTGCAATAGTTAATGCGATTTTTTTTATTGATTTATTACTTTTAAGTTCTAAAATTCAAATGTTGAAGTAATTTGCTGGAAATACGAGTACTCATTTCTTTGAAGAGAAAATCAAGTGGTCAATTACTCAAGTGGTCGTTACTCAAACAAGCCATTGAGTAACGCGAGTAAATTGGAAATGTGGATTAATTGTAAATTTACCTCATAGATTTAAAAAAGGGGGTGCAAATTTAATAAAGGGAGATTAAATAAGTAAGACAATTATTTTAGAGATTTATTTATGTGGATGAAATAAATCCACTTAAATCTGAATTTTTCAATTTTGGGATAGGAAATTGCGCTTTTGTTTCGTTTTCTAATTAACAAAAAATATTTATAAATGATGAAATCCAAATTTCATGTTTCTCTTTTCGAACGTGTAAGTAGTATTATATTTTGTTTAGCAAGAAAAAGATTACCGTAAGGATATTCATATCCAAAGATCTTGCGAAGCATCGGATATTTTCTATCAAATTAGCTCTTCCTCCTGTTTTCAGTAGTTTCGCCAGGGTCCAGTGCCATAGTTGCCGTTCTTTCTGAAAGACAGATTATATAAGAAATATAATGCGATGAGATATTACACAAATAATGAATTTAAAAAATGGAGTTAGTAATCGATTTGGCACCAACACTGGAAATCAGTTAGATATGGCGAAACTTTCCACAGATGTAAAATTATCAAGGCTTTGTAATTGGCGCATTAGAGCAATGTATTTTTCCTAATGATTGACAATGATTGGTACTGATGGTTAAAATCGCATTGAAAACTATAGCATTCAATAACATTCATAAAAAAAAAGATGTTCCTTGAGTATTGTTTACCCGTAGTCGCAAAAAAATTGCACAAATGTACAGTGAAATTGTACTTTAGAATATTTGCACAGTTGGCCATTAAGGATAAAGCATAGACGCATTTTTATTTCTGATACCTTAACTAATACCTTTTGACACTTTAATTTGTATTAATGATAAGAAGAGTCGCTCGGTGAATTCTTTACAAAAAAATTGGCAAAATTGAGTTTGTTTAATAGAATTTCTGGATTATTATAAATTGCAAGAAAGGTTTATTTCTTTAATAAGTAGTTTCTATCACCGACTATTCATATTCTTCTAAAATGGATAACAGAGTAGAGTTGAAAAGATCTTTCATTGTGCTTAAATATAGCCCAGAATAGGTTTGGTTAGCTCCAATGATTTTATTAGTCACTATTTCATCAATTTTTATTCCCAATTTGGAGAATTTCAAAATTATCCAACGAATACATTGAAATTATCTTGAATAATAAGTTTAATCAGTGTCCAATAATCAACTATAAATCACATTTCAAAAGTCCTGTTTTTAAAGTCATTTTTTTTTTCTGTTTCTATCTCGTTTTGGACAGTCTTGTAGCTTTGTTCAACTTCTATTTTTTGTAATCTTGGAATTGATGATCAACTACCTATTAATTTCAAGAAACAGTAATTTTTCAATATTTTGAATCGATGGAAATTATCATTCATAAATTATCATTTTCATAATCATATTAGGTATATTTCAAAGTAACTCGTATTCAGATAATGCTTATTTTTCCCATACTTGTTTTCTTATTCCATTTGCTGTTGACTGCTTTGCAAAATGTCTTGAGCTCAAAAGTAGAATCTTGTGCCTTTTATTCAAAAACGGGTTTTTTTTATTAATTTTTTATTGTATTTATTATTAATTTTTTTAAAAAAATTTCTTAATTGAATATTGTTGTAGTGATTTGTACTAAATGAAGAAGTACTTCATTTTCAGATGGAAAGTCAAATCAGAGTGATTTAAAAAAAAATTTCGTTTCAGTATCTTCGAAATTTTTTGTTTCAGTAAATAATTATATTATGCAAAAGATACTGTTTAAATTAAAAGAACGATTTTTTTTTTCAAATAAACACATCCTAATTCTTTCAAATTAAATATTATACTATCTCTATTTTATTTCCAGCACTCAGTCTAATATGTAGTCTAAGATTGCATTGGAGTGCTTTCTAAGCTTTTCAGGTTTTTCTCACTATAATAACTTTACAGATTATATTAAACCATAGAAAAAAATTGTAATGAAAAAAAGTACATGTAATATATTTTCCACTAAATTATTTTAATCATTTTGCGGTGATGCAAAATCGTTTTTGCGTAATTATTTTCTTTTTAAAATGACTTAAAGGCCCGCACACTCAAGTTTTAAGCTATTTTTGTCATCTCTGAAAGGCCTGCAGGAATAATTTTGTTAATTATTTTGAGCCCTTTTTTCTTTTAAATTGAAATGGCAAAAAATAAGTTTGATATTTTTAAGCTTTTAAAGCATTTTCATTTTGGACAGTGGAATACTGTTTTGAAATATATCATGTAATTATTTACCGAAATGGAAAGGGATCAAATTCAGCTTTCATTGAAACGTCGAAATGGAAAGGGATCAAATTCAGCTTTCATTGAAACGTTAAATGGGGAAAAAGTGCCATGGATGCGACTTGTCAATTTTCTTATATTGAGACTTTGGGAAAATTTCTTCGCATGCATATAAAAAAATTATCAGAAATGTCAGCTGTGTGACTAAACTAAGCAATGTGTTTAAAAACAATAGTTCATCCACAACTTAGTAAAAGTCAAGAATTTACGAGTATGAAATTTATTTCAATTTCTTAGAAGCTTCACTAATTTAATTTGATTTTTTAACAAATCCGAAACAAAGAATTAATCCTCTTCGTCTGAACGCGTCAAACACATTCAAGTGAATTTCTGAATGGCTGCCATAACGCGCGTCGTGTTCTACATTTTAAAATTTTTAAGTGTTCAAAACGTTTTGTGTTTACTTGTTTAAGAGTTTTTTTTTCCAAATGCGGTGGAAAACATAAGAGAATTTCGGGGACAGGAGAGGACGGCAAAAGAGTTATATAGATATTGATTTTTATTTTAAAAATATTTATCAAAAAGATTGGACGATTCTTAGCTTATTTACAAATGTAACTTATGTGTCCTCAAAAAATATAACTCCAATTTAAAAAAAAAATCCATGTAAGAATACTTAGAACATGTTAAAAACTTGTCCGCAGCTTTAAATGAGAATGTTGGCGAATCATCAGACCTTAGAATTTCAAAATGTCTCTCCGTTTTATTTCTCTGCTGATTTTGACTGTTTAATAATCTGCAAATTTAAATCTATATTCTTCATTGCAATGCGTGATTGTTTAGTAAAATTTTATTTTCCAAAAACTAAGATAAAAATATGTGGTAAATCTAAATATAACTTGCGTTCAGCTGCTCCAGATTTAAGGGAACACCGTGTCTAAAGGCGCCTAAAATATCGATTTTTATTTGACTGGTACACTT
>JAOUZG010027273.1:3915365-3947077 GCA_026289955.1 Argiope argentata | reverse complement strand
CTAACGAAAATAAGATGCGAAACGTGTTTCAAATTCCTTTAATTAAAATTCTTCTATTCGGTTTTACTCCAAATCGGAAGGTTCATAATCAGACTATAATTATTGATATAAAGGTCTAAGTGGCAACATTGTAGGAGTACTTAAAATAATCATGTGAATACTTCCTTTGTTTCTTGCAAGCACTTAATGTGTTGTGTGTTTTATTAAAAGGAGAAAAAATGCATTTTGTGCCACACAATCTTATATAAAAGCACATCCCAATTTTATTAAATTTGCAGGTAGGAGACAAGACATTTTCTTTGAAAATTTTGAAAAGTAGCTTCAATTTGGAATTGTCCATTTTCGTCAATAATCAATCATCTGCTTATGAATCTAAATTATTTTTTAAATTATAATTTTTTAAAAATATTTTTTAATATTAAAAGAAAAGCTACTTAGTTATCCGTTATATATTATTTTTTTAAATACATATAAACTTACTTAATTAAATTTTATATCTTTTTAACGGTAATTTGTTTCATTGGAATCAAATTTCAGGTATCAAATCTTTTGAACTAGTGTTTTTCTTCGAAAGCCTAAAGGGAGGAAAGCGGTGGTTTTATTTCCTCAAAATATTCGTTTTGACGCATAGAATCTAAGTTCAAATGCAGATTTATCGCAATTAAGTTAAAAACTTTTTTTGCATAGTTATAAAAACGATATGATGCTATATAATTGTAAAAATATTTATGAAACAAACTGATACGAATGCATTCTTCTCTCTCTAAATTATTCGGATGGGATGAGTTTTAATGAATTATCTGCAGAGGAAACATCTAGTTTCTTAAATGTAATCTGTTATTAAAATTTTGTTATCAAAAAAGTACCCGGAAACTTTTTAAAAATTCGATGCCATATTGGATCACCGAAAACATACTTAAACGGTGAAGTGAAAACTAAAAATGTTAGTGCTTTTTTTAAAAAATAGTTAAATATGAAAAGTGTTATTCTGAACATCAAAGTAAAGGTGAAATTAATATCTTGTTACGATCTGCGTTGTTGATACTGATTAGAAAATTTCTTATACAGCATTTTATTTAATGCGACTAATATTTGAATAATTGGATGGATCATTAATTTCTTGCAATTCTGCTGTATATACGGCATTAATGATCCGTCTTATTTTCCACAGTTGTTTCCATTTGGAAACCATTTCTGCTTTTATTCTAGCCAAATTTGAGTTATCAAGCTGTGTAGTTAAACCACTTACTGTTTTCGTTAAAATGTTTAAATAAAACCAAGTAATTTGAAGTTGTACTGTTGATCGTACTTCGACCCATTTAGCAGTGAATTACCTTTACATTCAAAGGTAACTTAAGTATCTTTAGAAAAATTAAATTCATAACTTTGCCTCATAGTGGTATGCACATAATATCTGAACTAGTCGGATACCTTTTTTTTTGAAGCTTTCAATGAGATTTATTTTAATTATACTTAAGAGAAAAAAATTACACAATTAATACTGACAAGATGAATATTTATAAATAGGAATACTGAGCTCGGTGAAATTTGTTTGCCAATAAATAAATCACTAAATTTTAGGGCGAGAAAAACTAATTATAATTATTGATATTGCGTTGCCGAATTTAGTAATTTCTTTTTCCGCATAAACCGCTGATTTTTTGAAAATTCTCCGTTTAGATGTTCTTAACCTCATGCCCCTTCCATATTAATGAGTAGAATAATATGATCTAGTACATAAAGAAGCGTTTCACGGAAACAAAATTATTGTTCTATGTTCAAGGGAAATCATTATATTTAAAATTCTTTTGATTTACATTTTAGAAAAATGAATTGTTTGTGGCTGACTATGAATACTGTAAACGTGCTAGAATTTTAAATAGCAAACTATTTTGATCAATTCAATAAATGTTAATCAGGGTTGCTCATATAGTTTTGTGAATTGATTTAACGATAGCTCTTTTGCTTCTAAAATATACACTGTTGAATCAGTTTACCATACAATCTCTTAATAAGTAAGATGATTAAAATCATCCCATTTATAACTTTGCTATTATTACTTTTTACCCTATTTAACGCATTTAATTTTATATCATGATAAAAAATGTACATTTCTTCAAAATATGCTTTCCATTAAAAGTATTTTATAATCTATTTTTCTCTATGTAAAATTTAAGCGAAAGTAATTTTTTGAAGACTATTTGAAACTTTAATGGAAAGAAAACTATTTCAAAATAAAATAATAATAAAATAAATGACTCCAAAGTTTTTTCAAGTAATGATGTTACATTTTGTGACTCTAGAATGTCACTAGTAATTGTATTAATCGTGTCTGTAAAAATTACTTTTAAAGATTGAGACTCTGAAATGCAATATTTGAAATTTTGAAAATTAAGTCTAGATTTTGCGCCAATGTATAATTTTCAGTTTATTCAATATTTTTATCAGTAATGTTTTCAAATTGAGCGATTCTATGAAGTTTTGAAAATGTGCTGAAGTGAATTTTCAAAATTTGTTTAAATTCAGAATAATTTAATTTAAACAAGTTCTTCGAAATAAATGGATTTTAAATTAACGGAAAATCTAAATTAGAAAAAAATGAGCTCAAAATTTTAAAAAAGCTCATAATTTAAGTGAAAAAATGTGACCTCAAAATTTAAAATAAAAAAAAATGTGATCTCAAAATTAAAAAAAAATGGGATCTCAAAATTAAAATAAAAAAATGTGAGCTCAAAATTTAAAATAAAAAAAATGTGAGCTCAAAATTTAAAATAAAAAAAACGTGAGCTCAAAATTTAAAATAAAAAAAATGTGAGCTCAAAATTTAAAATAAAAAAATGTGAGCTCAAAATTAAAAAAAAAATGTGAGCTCAAAATTAAAAAAAATGTGAGCTCAAAATTAAAAAAAAATGTGAGCTCAAAATTAAAAAAAAATGTGAGCTCAAAATTTTAAAAAAAAATGTGAGTTCAGAATTTTGTAAGTTGAGATTTTCATTGTAGTGTAGTGTAGAAATGCTCAATTTGCTAGCAGCTTACATTGTGCGGGGATGTGCAATTTGTATAGCATAATAAGAATTTTTTATGCAAGTCTAAAATTTAATGGTATAGCCTATTGCGCTCAATGTTTTCAAATTAAGTTGGAACTTTTGTGTGTTGTAATTAAGGTTTATTTTCATTAAAAATTGCATGATCTGCAGATATATTTTTAAAAAGTATCCATAGATATGTTTCCAAGAGATTTCAAGATACTCCTTTTTCACACTTGATGGAGTTAAGAATATTTTTGTAAATTTTTAAATTTTTTCTTATTAGTTGTCTTCCAAAGTTTTAAAATGATAGATTTGAAATATAAATGCCACTTTTTGAGAGCTGCAGCATCAGAAGTTATTTACTTGAAAATGCCATGAAAAATGTAAAAAGTGAGTCTTGATAGAATGTGTGCCTTGAAAAAATACTTTCCAAGCATCGCTCAAGTTGTAATTGTTTTAAAGTTTCACCAACTACAGCTCAAGGACTGCAAAGAAACTATTTTGTGTGTACCCTCAGTTGAAAGCTGTTATGGAGACTTAGCACCGAGATTTGCTGTTCAAGAACCAAATCGAAACCATCAGCGTACAAGAATCTGGACGGGATTGTGTGCTTATTTACTTCGAACATTGTAGTAAAAAGAGTATTACGATCAAAAATCCTTTAAATGGATAGTTTGTGTTCAAGTAAAAAGAAAAAAAAGACTGAACCAAAAATGTTCCATTAACAAGCCTCATTCTGAAAGCTGTTCGGAGAATTTACAGAACACAGCAAAAACTTTGAACATTTTCTTTATGTATGACATGAGATTCCCCTAAAGCTGAAGCCTCAGCAACTGTGTAGGTAGCTGAGCAGGTGTTGGATAAATCAATCGACAAACATGGACTCAAAATTGCGTCCATTTTCATATACAATTTCTCCCGTCCACCCCAAACTCGAAACCAAAAGGGTCTACTTGGAGAATCTTCCAAGTATTCCACCAAGAAAAACTTTTTGGAATTTGGTGTAGATAATTGTAACTATACCACAGATATTTACTGCGTTCAAATAGCTTTCAACATTATGAACGGACTGAATCAGAAATCTTTGCCATTCATTGAAGCCCACTGTGTCGTCAATTTGAAATTTCGTTGGACATAAAATAATTGCGACTGTATTGGACTGTTTCTGATGCACTTCATCTGCTAACCAATGAACTTTGCCCGCCATTTTAATGAATGATTTGATGGAGGGATGGTGTATCATGACTAATAGAATGGATGGTCATGCAATTCTAACTTTACGCTTAACTGATGGAAAGATCTGCTGCAACACTCCTGATGCTTTAAAAAAAACACGGTTTGTGTTGCCACCTTCAATGATTGACTTTTGCTACTCGCTTGCTTCGTCCTTTTAAAATGGCTTCAAACGATTATTTATTAATCATCTCTAAAGTCATCTGGTCACAAATACGAGCGAACTTTCATCGACTTTTTTTGAATAGGTCTCTTCATTCCATATAATTAGCAGCTCCTCAACCACATAAATTTTCGTCGTTTGTTCTGGACTTATTGGCCAACATCGAAGTCCGAAATAGCATCAAAAGAAATAGAGCTGTTTGATATGAAATAATTGAATGGAGAAAGTGTAATGAATTTTACTTATTGTAAAACGCTTCGTTGGTGGTGCAACTTTCAAAAATGGTATTTTCTGCTGAGTAAATTAGAGAATATTGAGTGTAAAAGTTAAATTATTAATTACATAGAAAATATAAAATTATTTCTCATGAAAGGGGAAATCCCCCAGTAAGGAAACTTAAAATTTAATTATTGTTTATTTAACATTGTTTTACTGAAAAGCATTATACATTGGTGCAAAAAATTTTCTTAATACTTGTAGAATAACTCGGAAGATGATAATTATTAAAGATTTTTGAGCGAGTTTTGAAATGATAATATTGATTTTATTTGCTTTTAAACGATAAAAATACTAAAATTTTAGTGAAATTCTCATAAAATAATATAAATTTAAAAAAATGACTCACTTTAATTTTTTAAAAATAAATAAGCACTTTTGCAAAAAATATGCATATATATATATATATATATATATATATATATATATATATATATATAATATAAATGGTTTAATTACGGTTTTATTTCGGAGTCCCAGTTTATAACTGTATTTTTATATTGAAAATGAAAATACATACTGTGCAAAATACGAATCTAATTGCTTTGAGCATCATTGCATGTACTGAGCTGACCGGAGAAAATTACTCCAGATTTAGTTTCTGGGCAAGCTCCGGGCTCATGGAAAAATAAAAAATGTCGAGCCTTTCTTTCAAGAAATATTTTTGTATAAGTTAATTAATTAAATGACTTTTTAATTTGTATTTTGTTAAAAATATATTCCATAAAGGTATCTAAAATGAAACAGTAAACTGTACACTCGCAAGCAATTATGAGAATGCGAGTATATCAAATTAAAACCTTAGATGTAGTTCTGGTGACCAAAATGTTGCCAGAATTATATATAAGTTAAAAAATGTTTTAGAAATGTTTGACGTATAACTTAAATTTTGTCTTTAAAATTGAAAAAAAATATTATTTTTGTGCACAATTTGTTATATTTTTTGTTAAATGTATTACTGAATGAAGAGTTTTCATATTGTAAAATTTCGTATTAATATTTTGTTTGTTAAATGGAAAATAAGAAATAATAAGAAAATGAGAAAAAAATATAAAAAAAATATAAAAAAAATAAATGAGAAAAAAATAAAAAAAAAGAAAAAAAAAAAAAAAAAAAAGAAAAAAAAAAAATGAAAAAAATATATGAAAAAAAAGAAAAAAATAGAAAAAAATATGAAAAAATAATACAGAAACTCTAAATTATATGCATTTTACTATGAAATATTTTGATATGCTGTTTATAAATTGTGCTGTTATTGAATTCTATATTAAAAATTGTTTTGTATATAGAGGTTTAAAAATTGAATTCATAAAAAAAAAATTGACTGCTTTAAAAAATTTCAAAACATCCTACGATATATATTATAAATTTTCAATGTTTATGAAAAAAAATTTTAAAAATAAACAAAAAAAATTACTTGCCTAAGTTAGAAATTCATTATTTATTCCTTAATTAGTTAGTTCTTCATCATTGTAATAAAGTCTATAATTTGTTTAAATTTGTCATTCAAATTTTATAGATAAATAATATTTGAATTATACATTCTTTTAAAATTAGTAATGTCTTTAATTCTTTAACACTTTCACAATACTTAAGAGTGAAAATTCAAAATATGTTGCTTGATTATATATCTGTGTGATGGCAGTCAGTTTTTTTTCATTGGAAAAAAAATTTGGAGTCATAATTTACTACATTTTTTAAGCATAACTTTCAAACGTATATATAAGAAAGAGTAACAATAAAGATTAAATCTGAATTTATACCTTTTCTTTACTTTAATGCATTTAGAGACTTTGTGTATCTTCTAAGGTTTTTCAAAGTAATGAAAAGTGTCGTTTTAATTGAACTTCTAAGGGAAATGATTGAATTAAAAGGAAAATGATTGAATTAAAAAGTAATCGACCATTTCATTATTTTTAAGTGGATACGAAGGCTGTATTTATAACACTGATTTTAACATTTTTTTAAGTAATTTTTTTATAAATGGAATGTGTAGATTTCCTTCTAAAGACTAGCTATTTGAGCACCCTGATTTAATTCTAAATTAAAAATGCAATTTTTGTGTTTTTATTTTTTTATAAAAAACTGAATGGACAGCTGGCTTGTATCTGTTCTTGAAAGTGTTCAAATTATAAATTTCTGTTTACTACGAACACTTGCACTTAGTAATTAGCTACCGACGAAAGAAAAATCTCTGGAATTATTGAAACATTATGAAGGATAAAAGAATAATTTTTGATAGCGAAACATTTTTTGTAATCCTTATAATTAAATTATTATTTTATCAGGCCCTCAACGTCGTGTGAAAACAGGAGTAATGAACAGCATTTATCCACAAGGCGAATTATCGTAAGGTCTTTGATTATTATTCATTAAAACAAATTCACTGCGTAATTGGTCGAGTTCATTAAACTGAAAATTATCAAAACTTAATTTGGAATCTGACATTGACGAAATTTTATAAGAACCAGATCTGGTATAAGCTTTTTAACCATTAGAAACAGAATGGTTATACTTCTCTAGACTTTGTGAATGCTTCATATTTTTATATAAATTAACTGAAGTCTGATAAGTGATTTATGCAAAACTTGATAAAGCCTTAACGCCATTGAAAAGGGCTGGTGAAAAACTTTTTTTAAGAAATAAATTTTGCTGATGAATTATATACGGTTTTAAAGTAAAGATTAATTTCCATGCGTAGTCATAAAAAAAGGGAGAAGAATGCATTCGTTGTAATTGCTTATTCTGAATTATCGATTCGATATACATTCGTTTCAAAGAACTAGTTGATGTTCTCATTTCCTCAAGTTATTGAAATAGATTTAATTTGGTAAACTGATATTGGCACAAATTTTTTTTAAATTTGCCTATTTATAAATATTCCTGAATTACAGATAGTAGAACGAAAAATGAGGTCATCGGTTATGATCGCATCTGTCTTTTAAATGTTGTAATTGGTGATTGAATACGCCAAGGAAAATGAGCGAGAATATGTTCATGTTAAAAGTTTAAAATTAAGCTCATGCTAAATTTTTTCTAGGATTGCAATTCTCTGCCTACATGCTTTGTAGTATATTAATGTATGAATGTATTATTTCTGATGCCAACTTTTCTGACTCTTCAATATCAAAATGATTCAAAACTGTATTACATACGACGAAGAGCGATTTATTTTATAAACAAGCAATTATCTTTTTAAAATATGAACTATTGCCATAAGGAAACGAACTGCGGAATAATTGAATGATTCATTGGCAGATGATTCAACTTTTATTTTTTATTCAGGCAGCATTAGATTAAATGAAAGGTATTTTATTTCAACTTTAGCACGTTTCTCAATCTTTTCTAACTGAAATTTTTATTATTATGTATGGCTTTTCGAAGAATAAAGGCTCATAATGAATAGTTTCCCTAACCATGTTATCCGATGCTGAAATGTGGTAAATTTCAAAAGTAGTCTGTTGAAAAGTGTTTTCTGAAATATTTCAGAGATAGTTTACTAAAAAATAATTATTTAAATGACACAAGTTGAATTTTATTTCTTTTTAAAAATATGAATTATATACAACTTTGAGAAAGTTTCAAGAAAATTTCACGGTATGCTTTAAAGCTATCAGAAATTCTTAAAGGAATTTGAAACATCTAACTATATAATATTCTTGTGATTTTCTTTAAAAATATTTTTATCACTTAAGCAGATGGTCTTGAGGAAATTTAAATTAAAATATAATTAATATTTTAGCATCTTTTTTTATCAACAAATGTGGCACAAAGTTAACCTAATATTTTCAGAACAATTATTTCCTTTTTTTTTCTCGTAAGTGCAATTAGAAGAATTATGGCTAAAGAAAAAATGTTAGTTACTGGCAGTATTTTTTATATACTTCTCATTGGAAAGGTGTTTAAATGTGTAAAGTTCTCTCTCAATTTCTCTCGTTTTCTTGTCTTAAAATAGCGATAGCTTTGATGGAAAATAATGCATCTTATAGTTTTGACGAGTAGTCAAGTATTTTTAAACAAATATTCACATTTTTGGATAAAATTTATATTTAAAGTTCTGCACAACAAATGCAGAAAAAAAGACTAGGAAGAACAACTGCGTGTTTGTTGTGGCAGCCAAAAAAAAAAAGTTGGGCGTAATACAATTATATGCTCGATTTAGCATTTCTTCATTTGGTTCAAATCATCTCATGTGGTATAGTTATTCCGAAGTTTTTAAGCGTTAATTCTCTCGAAACTTGTTATAGTAAAAATATCTTCTATATATTTTTGAAAGGACTTAGAATGCTTGAATTAGAAATATGAATGTCTATAATGGAGAATCATTCTTTAAATAAAAATAAAAGTTAAAAAATACCCTTTTACGCAGATAAAAAGAAGGCACGGTTTTTTGGACTATTTAACTGGCAGGTGTTTGTCTTAAGACGTGAAAATGGAGACTCGTAAGACCGCATGCATCCAGCAGTACATCTCGCCATTAAACTTTTCTCAGGATTAAAACGAAGAATTAACTATTTCATTTAATTCGAATGTTTATCATCTATTATTTTAAGTAGTTAAATAAATAAGTTAATCAGAATTAATACAGATATTTAAAAAGATATATCGATTAATAAAAAAATGTATTCTTTTGGGATCTTATTTTTTTACATTATTCTGTGGTTAATGAGGTGTAACGATTGCATTTTTGCATCCATAAAAACAGTGATACATAAATAAAAAGAAAATATACAATCCATATTTTCTCTGAGAAAATACAAACAAAATATTAAAGCTACAAGAAAAATAAATCGTTCCACTTCAGTTTTATGAGCTTCGACGTAATAAAGCATGTGGCTGGAGATGTGAAGCCTCTCTAAATCAGAAAGCATCGCTGGGCAAGAAATAATTGAAACATTTATTTGCAATAACCAAAAATTTAAATTAAAACTTAACTGCAAATAATTCTTGCTGAGGAAGAGAAAGGGAGAAAGAGAAGTTCTTAATTAATCTTCTCAATTCTAAATCATTGCTAAAAGAAGATCGAAATATATCAGAGTCTCTGGTGACAGCAGCTGGTAGCATGTTCAAAAATAACTATTTACAAGCAAACTGGGTACTGCTAATATGGCGGTCACCCTTGAATAGAAACGTATTTAAAATCAAACTGTCAGAAAATTTTAAAATGAAATTTTGTTTTAGCCTTAGAAACATATAAATTTTCCCTGGTTGTTTAAAGCAAAATAATTTGACTAAAATGATAATATTCTTTATTAGCAAGTGTGAGGAAATGTCTAAGAAATTTCTACTGCTAAAGGTTAAAAAAAAAAACTTCCCCCTATCAGGTCAATCCTAAAAGCATTGAAGTAGGTTGCGCTGATGCGTGATATTTTGAATGCGTAAACTTATGGAAGCATTACATTTGTAAAGTGCCTTTTTTTCTAAACTAAGAAATTATTTACTCCCGGCTGAGAAATAAAATGCTGCTTAAAAATTAGCCAAAACAGAATTTCTAAAAGCTTGACCCGATTATTTCTTTTTCGAGAGTTTCATACTTAAGAGTAGGTTTCATTTAATTTCAATTTCGGATATGTTGTATTTACATTTAAAAAAAATGTTATTTCTTCAGTTTTTTTAATTTCACTAAAATGTAGATTAGAATATTTTGAATGAAGTTTTCCAATTTTTAGAGTAGGATTGCGCATATATTTTGAAGTCTAAGATTTCTAATGATGCGTTCAGAATTAAACTATTTTTTAAAAATAACTCGGCATTTATCAAGTCGAGCCATTTTCGATATTTTAATGTTTCTTTTTTTATAGAACTTTTGCAAAATCGTTTAATGAAACCTTTTTAGAATATCTTAATTTTCTTGTTAATACCTAAACTTTGAGAATTAGTGAAATCTTTATCTGATTAGCAGAATTGAAAACTTATCATATGAAATGAAAATCTACTCCATTGTTCATGCTATGTACGGACGAAAGTTGTGTATTGATTTTTTAATTTTTGAGAAAATCAAAACATTTAAAGATATTTAACATCTAGTTTCAAAATCACTAAAAAGCTTATTAAAAATTTAAATCCGATAAATATTTAAAGGATATTAAAAATATCAGAGTTAATAGAAAAAAACCTTTCTATTGGACGTGAATTTTATAAAATATATTGGTGAATTTTTTCTAGATATATGTTCATAGGGTGCTACTTTTTGAGGTTCTTGTCACTTTATTTATCTTTAGCATTGCAGTAATGATAGATTAACATAACAGATAAAAAATGATTAAAATAACTATTTTCATTTATACGAACTTGCAGTTAAGCGATGGAAAAAAAAGGAACGTGATTTTTCAGTGGTGCTTTCCTAAGAAAATTCTATCTTTTTTTTTCAGATACTGTAAATAGTATTGTCATTTAGCAAAGATATTAATTAGTAAAATCTGATTGGCAAAAAAGGTGTCGGTATTAATAATGAGAATACAAACGGCTTAATATGAAATGACTGATTTTGTTTCAATGTGTAAAACTTGTCCTCATATTGAACATTCATCACCCCTTTTAATGATTTTTTTACAGTGAAATTATTAAATTTCACATTTCTTTTTATCAAAATGAGATTGTAAAGATTGAAAAATTTATTTCCTAAAAATTATTCGGCCTTACATTGTATCAAATGCTGTTGGTCTCTCTTCTTGCTGAAATAATTAATAACCTCTTCAATAAAAGCTTTGCTCCCTGTATATCTGCATTATATTGAAATATTTCCAGCTCTGTTGGGCATCTGTCACAATGTTCTTCAGAGCAGAGACAATTAAATTGTTCTTTCCTTTCAACAGTTCGCATGTATTTTCGGGTGCTGCCATTTCTAATCAGCTGATAAGATTGATAATTTTGCTTCGACAATTTGAAGTTCATGGAAAGCTGGAAGGGAAAATAGTTGATAATACTTCGTTGTATAAAATTTCTTTCGTATTACGAAAAGTAAATTACTTGAGCATATCTCAATGTCAAGGTACTTGAAGAAATTTCGTTGTTTAATAAACTTCAATGAAATTGGTGACTAGGCTGTGATATTTAAAAGGATCACGCTTTTGAGCTCAAGATTCATGGTTTCTATTTCTTTTTTGCAATGATACCTTTTGGTGTTTATATTGTTATTTTAAATTGGCACACATAAAAAGAAAATTTCAACTTTTAAAAATCCTGCAATCGTTTCAGATTTTCGAAAAAAAGCAATGGACTTTTACTTATTTTGAAGTTCCGGTGCTATCATTTTGTGATGATCGCGTAAACTAAATTAGAAAGCATTTGCAGCAAATATACCGTGAAATAATGATACAAGTCAAATTTTACTTTACCATTAATACATTTTAAGGTAATGTAACAATGTGTTTCGTACGATACTAAAAAGTAAAAATTTCACTCTCTACTCAAGATAGGTAATTCGCAATTTCTTTTGTTTTTATGAAATACAATTGTTCAATTCATTTAATGTATTAAAAGTGAATAGTGAAGCTTCCATATAAAAAATCCTTATATTCATTGTCTTCTTGATTAAATTACCTTTTTTGGGCATGGAAATAAATAAAATATCAAAATGTGATCAAGACTTGAACGCAGTCTCCTTGCGTTTCAGTTTCTAAGATAACAAATAATTAGAAGTTTCTGGATATCTGCAACTTATGAAAACTACCTTTAAGGAAATCTTGATACCACACAAAACAGTGGCTTTTACTTTTTTTTATCAGTATTGATACACACAGAGCAGTGAGTTTTATTTTTTCTAGTCGTATTAGCTAAAGGGATTATCATACTGTAAATAATAAATTCGTCTGCGAAAATTGTTTCTCGTAGACACTTGTAATACTTTGACTGCGAGTTTTGGTTCTATACGCATACGCACAACTGATATCCAGGGTGTACAAATTGTACACCCTACTGTCAAGCGAAACTTCTATTGTTTTCAATGTGGGTTCATGCTATCTATCATTATTTCAAGTAACAAGACGCTTGAACCATAGAGAATTTATCTTATCCGTTTCATTTCAAAATCCTGCGGGTATACAAGGAAACAGGAACACGACCTTTCTATCCTTTTTCTCTTTTAAATTCTTAATACAAAGTCAATTAAGCTGCTCTCTTAAGACATTATGTTTTGCATCTAAAAAAACTCCCTAAATTCTTTAACGAAGGCATTTGCCTTTAAAATTTTGGAACAAACATTTCAGTGCCCGGGTGGGTGAACAAAACCATCTGCAAGCGATCCGCCATTGTGGATGGACCCTCATTCGGCAATCCTTTTCTTCCGTTTAAAAATACCACTTTCGTATTTGCGAGGAAATAACGTAAATTATGTTTTGTTTCCTACCTAATTCATATGAGTTTTTACTAATAAAAGCTGTAAAAGCATGATTCCATTAATATTATGAAGACATAAGGTTCTGAAACATTTTGGATTACTTGCGATAGCATTGAAAAATTGATAAAGCAAAATTAATGCGAGTTAAATAATAACTAAAAGCAGTAAGTATTAGCAAAAAATTGAATTTTCTTTTACAAAAATTTTGACTTAATTTGAAAGCACAGAACTTATTCAGTTTTTTTAAAAAGTTGCCCATTCAACTAACTAGCGCTGCATATTTTTTTCATTGAGGTTTAAAAATCATCGTCGAATTATTACTGTATTTCTGAAATCAAATTAAAAGCATAATTTCACTTGATTTGTAGATCATTCAGTTGGTTCTTGCGAGAGTTTTGATGATTCCCTATTTATCAGCGCAAAGAAAATTTTCTATAAAAAGAAAAAAAATCTCTAAATTTCAGAAGTTAATTAAAATGTATTCTTATCTCCACGGGTTAAGTGATATAAAATTATTATCGAATTCCTGTAATGAGATGAATGCTTCGTTGTGTTGAAGAATAAATTCGCTTTAAAATTTTGATTGAAAATGTTAGAACAAAAAAGATGTCTGTTCAATGTTCTTTTTTTAACTACCAGATTTAAGATCGTAATGTTTACAAGGGAAACGTCGATACGAAAAACGATAGGCATTGGAAATATGATAGATCATAAATTTCGAAATTCGATTTTATCAGGGCAAATAACTATGGTGTCATATTTTGGTGTCACCTTTTTGTCATCTTCCTTATTTATTTACGAGGTAATTTTTTTTCTTAAATTACGAAGATAGAGCTAGAAGTATGAATAAAAGGAAAGATTTTGTTATTGTCTTATTTTGGATTATTTCAAAACATTTGTTTGATGGATCTGCTTTTATCTGAATAAATTAAAATGTTTGACGCCATTTTGCTCAAACATGTTGGCACTTGGTGAAGGCAAATGGAAGAAATGAGTACTCAATGTTATTTCCTGTATCGGTTGAGCGGTTTTTTCAAATTTATCAAATTGTGTTATTCCGAAGCCATATATTAATAAAAACCTGAGAATTTCGGGAAGCTACTTGATGGCACTAATTTTGCCCATTTTTAATGAGTTTCGCCATGTCATAAAATGTGTCGGAGTGAATGTGAGGAATAATTATGAAAAAATGTAGCGAGTTCCGTTCAAAATTCGATACTTTTGTCATTATAATATGGTTTTTTCATTCCTTTGCTGAGGATCTTTTTTCTCACCTGTAAACTATAGACCCATCAGTGGCGTGACTACCTTTCGTGATGTAGCGGACTTTTACGACAGATCTGAAGAAATGGTAAAACACTAAAAAAGGTTTTTTTAAGAATTTCAAAGTATTGACCGCTCTAATAAATTTTAGATTCCTTGGAAGCAAATAAAATAAAGCCCCCCCCACAGCAGTGCTAATAGTATGCCCAAGGAAAGGATTTGCAACAAAAACTAGTGAACAGCGCCATGCTAGTAAAGAACTTTTAATCCGTTTCGGAAATCTGCATGGCTTTTACGTCTTGCCGCTGATGGGTATTCTATATTTTTGCATGCATACCAATCCCTAAAGTAAGCTGCTATGTAATGAAATGTAAGGAATGGGTTGTTATAAAAATATACATCGTTCAAATTTCCGCCTTCTGAGCAATATCAAATTTTCAACCCTTCCTACTCGGCAAACCGCGTTGCAGGAACAGAATTCCTTGCTTGACCAACAATGCGGGGATCGGTGCGTCTCTCCCCGAGGAATGTCGCGCCGAATGAATCCACCCCGACACGAGAAGAACGGCGGAACGACACAAGTAGGGTCGTGGCATTGTTTAGAAGGAGAATTTCTTTATGCTTACACTTGTGCAGTTCGATAACTGCTTTAAGAATTCATGTTACCATGTGTATATTTTAGAATGTGATTCTTAAAAATTCTTTGTATTAATTGTGATATTTAGTTGGTGCTCATCAACCCCCTCTTTTTGAAGGTAAGTATATACTGAGTGTTTTTTTAGCTTTAATATTTAAAATGTTCCATTCATTAGGTGAGTATGAAGGACAATATTCGATTCTGTAGATAACAATGAAATTTTGCTAGTTTAATCGCGCTATACGCATTTTATTATCATTTGAGAACATGATGTGTTGGGATGAGGTTTTTGGCGGTAACAAAAATCAGTAGGCGTAAAATAATTTTTTTATCTGCACGAGCATCTCAAAAAATCAGTTTCTAATAACAAGTTACCATTAAATTTACAAAAGCTCTAATTTTAAAAAATAAGTTAATAACTACAGGAAATAAAACCTAGAAAAATGTCCTTTTGAGCGCGAGATTATATGAAATGAAATAAACAGGAAATGTGATATTTTTTCGAACAATCATTGCGAGACAATTGTTTTGGAATCGTTTGCTATACTAAAGTGACTCACACAATGAAATAATTAAAATGGATAAAAAATATAATTTAATTCGATCGAGCACGCGATGCTTGGCCGTTCAAGAAATTAAGTTCTGTCATGATTCTGAAATATGCATAGTATATTTTATTTTAATCTTTTTTACAAGTTGTTTCCAAACTAGAAAATTGTGACTATTTTAAAGATTTATTAATACTCAATATGTTAGGAATTTTTTTCCCAGCATGATCAGAAAAATATCCTATACGGACAAATTAATACATATTAATAGAAAATTCAATCGCAAATCGTCAAAAGTTTTCCCTTTATTCATTCAATCAAGTGCAAGTAAATTTTTTAAACCTTGTAGTGGATGACATTTGATATTAATACATTTTTCAAATATAAATTCATTAATTCTTTATTAATTAATTAAAATCTAACTTTCTGTTCAAAAATCTTCATTTCCCCGCCTCCAAATAATTAACGAATTCTTTTGTTTTTTTTTCCCAAAGCCAATGAGGTTCGGCTGTTTATTTTCATAATGTTTGATGCATTTAAAATCAAACATTGTTAATGAATAGATTTTTCCGATTCATTTTGAAGTACTCTCGAATTAAAATAATACAGAGTATATAAAATTAGTAATTTCTACCTGCGTACCCCAACTTGTGTAGAAAAATCACGCATTTTGAGTTGCCACAATTGGCGTTGAAAATCCTATGCTTTTATAATTTTTTGATCAATTATTTATATTAATTGCAATTGTTATGCCGTGATAGTCTGGTTGGTATGGCGTTGGATTCCCATCACTTGGGCTGCGAGTTCGAATACCAGGTATAGAAAGGAGAATGGAAAATTGATAGGGAAATTCGCTTTCTATTTTGCTGCTTATTATTGTGACTCCGTCATAGTTCATTACATATTTATATCAATTGTAATAATTTAATAAAGAGTAACTAAAATAAAAAAACTTCTTTGTTAGCCTAAGTAGGAATTAATTAAAAAAATGTTTTTATATTACTTGTTTTCAATATATCCTCTAAAATGATGCATGTAGGGCACATCCGCATATTTCAACATTCCTGCTGCATTCAATTGTTAAAGTTCATTCTAATTTTGAATCAAGCAATCCCAATTATTGTAGTTTAAGAATACAAATATTAATCAACGGCAAAATAAAAGTAAAAAAGGCTTTTCAATGACCTAATATTTTATTAATAGTCCCAACTTAAATATGGTGGCCAGACTTTCTAATTAAGATAATCTAGGAGTTTTACTTATCTGATACTATAGTGACAAAATTTCTTGCAGTCTCATATTTCATAAGATAAATCCTCCGTAATCAAAATTATCAAATATAACGGAAGAAAAAAAATCGGGTATCAAAATATTAGATAACGAGTTTAATGCTAATTTTTTTTTTTGGATGCGAAATTATCTTGCATTTTTTTTCTGTACGCATGCGGAAACGAAGAATTTAAAATTTTATGAATTCACGAGTTACTGATTAATATTTTAGTATAACACAGTTTTTGTAATCATACAATTATACTTGCATTTTTGGGGCAAAGTTAATCAAGTAAAATTCTGTAAATAATCCTTTTAAATAATAGGAAATATGTTTAATATTATTCAGACAACAATTTCAACATTGGTGCGCTTTCTCCCGGGGTGATGGCGATTCGAACTCGGATGTAAATAAACTTTTTAACGCTCTTCAATATTTCTTTGCGGAAAAGAATCGCAAATCTTTTAGAATATTTAGAATAATTTGTGAATGAAATAACAATAGAATATTTTGTCATTAATGCAATAATCAGTTTTAGCATGCAGATTGAAACTTTGAAGACGCTTTTAACTCTTTTTACTTCGAAAAATAATTAGATCCAAAATTTTTCACCTAATACAAAGATTTGTTTGTTGCTATGAAAAATAAATATACATTATTCTTTTGTAGAATTTCTTTGAAAAATTAATCTACATCTCTTAACGATTATGTAGGCATATTTAACAGTTAAATTTTTCAAATAAATAAAACATCAAAATGATGCACAACCTTGAATGGTGAGGCAGAGGCACCATTGGAGTGCAAAGGGTTAATGTGTATAAAAAATCCTATTACGTTGTACCTAATAGAACAAACTTATTCGTCTAAATATGGAACGAAACTCTTAAACAGAAAATGTTAAAAATCTTGAGGTGTAATCATATACCAAATTCGACTTATGTTACCAAAATGTGTACTCGGGATGAATAATAATAATAAAAAAAAAGGTTATGCTATAGCAAATTTTATATTTTATACAACTGTTAATAAGCATACGAATATTTTGGGCACATCAGCTTTTTAACAAACCTTACTAATTTTTAAACGGTACTTTTGGTTTTGATATAGGATAATCGACATCAGAACTAAGATGGGGTGGGGGAGTGGGTTTCCTCCCCCCCTTCAACGATTGCCCTTCGGTATTTCGATTGAATCTAAATTTTTATATTCACAAACAGTTCGGGAGGCGAGATATTATTGCAAATTTATCTTTTCCAATTTATTAAAATTTTGGAATGTTACTCCATATAATATTATGCGTTGTTTTCACATTTATTTCCTCTTGTTTTGCATATACAGATGAAGAAAACAATAAGCTTTTTCTATAGACTTAACTTCGAAAATTTATAGTAATGTATTTGGCTCATTTCTTTTGTAGTATTTGTCTTGATTGCATCAGTCGTTGCATAACAGAAAAAAAATGTCATCTTTGTCATTCCTACAGTAGCTCTTTATAGCACTATTTTTTAATGTGTCGATGAATGGTTTTCTCAATCCTTCTCACTTTCAGTTCATATATATTTATGTCTTGACAAAGGAAAAATAAACACATTTGAAAATTTTGAAAGACTAAATGATACTTCTAATGAATTGATCAATTTCTAGTTTCACATCTTTTTCCTTATACTGTAAAATAAGGCTTCTGTTAATCTTCAATTACTGCATTCATTCCAGTGTGTATCTTTTAAGTCCCCCCCCCCTGATTGAGTTCAAAGCTTGATAACGGAAAGCTTACTTGCCATAATTTATCTAATCATTTTCTGATAGGTATGAAATCTTGCTTTTGACGCAGAGTAACAAGTCTGATGATTAAGCTTTGCACTTCATCTATGTAGCATTTTTTTTTTTATTAATTTGCACAGAGTATGTAGTAATATATTCTTTTAAGAGATTTCCTTTAAAACTTCACTCAGTTTGATGTACAATAATTTTATCCTTCCAGCAAGTTTCATTTTTGAGTTGGCATGTATAGGGACTGGCAAATGTAATACAAATATGCTTATTCTATCGGATTCAGAGTAGTACGAAATGCGAAAATGTTCAAATATAATGGCTAGTTAATTTTAAGACAATTAACTCTTTACCCTGTATAGCTATTATACCAACAAGAAAAAACGTTAATATCGGATATTGTTTCATTACTACAAATAAATGTCCGGAAATTGTATAAGATAAGGGGAATTTCTTATCGATATTTAATGTTCAATGACGTAATATATTTGCAGTTAAATTTTCCCCCTTAATCAACAGATAAACCATTAAATATAACCTTTAAAAAATAAAAATATTGTTAAATTCTATGGGAAAATTATACTACTAATAATTTTATTAAAATGAGATTTCTCTGAATGATCTTGTATACAACAAACTATTGTTTCCGCCTGAAAATAAAATTTCTTCCCTTTAATAAACACCGATTAGCTTAAACATATTTACGGTATTCGCATCTATGAAATCAGATATTAAAAAAATGGGTTAAACAGTGATATAAAAATGAAGTATGTTATTTCATCATAAAAATGAAGATGTATGTTAATAGTTAGAGATGGATAAACTAGAATTAGTAAATGAAGAATTAAATTTAAGAGCAATGAAAAGCTTCAATATTTAAACATAAATAAAAAAAATATTATGGAAGATCATAATCATTTTAAAGATAAATCTGAATCATGTTTATTCATCCAAAAATCTAGTGAATAAAATCACGAAATTTGCTAGTGATAAGGTGGGATTTGCTTAGTATATGGTTCTGGGAAGTCAGTTCTTTCGGGGGAGAATTTCCGGAAAAGAAAATTAAATATAACAAGAATCACTGCACATCTCGTTCCGAAATTCATAGTGCACACATGCATAGCACATCCATAAGACCCCGGTGCGCACATGCAACAAAAGATTGGAAGAATCGAATTATTAAGAAGTCCCAATTTCCTGAATCAAAAAAATTTCGAAACAAGTTAGTTAAGGAATTTTGAGTAGTTAGGCGATTATTCGAGGTAGTTATTAAATATAATTAATTGGATTAATCTGTTTGTCCGCCTCAATAAACATACCCCTTTTTCATTGGTACTCATTTTGTAAAGAAGCTATTATAAATATCCAAGCTATAGAGATCTTTCTTTGTTGATAACTGTACCAAAATTGCTTCGTTATATCTAAATTTTTTACTCATTGTTTACGTGTTTCTGAAAGTTAAGAGAAACAAATGTTAAACTGGTTGTTAAATCCAGCTCAAAATTTGATAGGTGTCTATACAGATTTTAAATCTGTGCGTTAAATCTTTCCCGTCAAGATATCTCCAATTTTTTTATTTGTCTTGTTAATTTATTTGAATAGCCGGACAGATTCCCTTCAGAACCGATTTTGCTCAAAATTGGATAGAAATATACAAAATGATACAAAGACGATACACCAAATTTAATATGTCTAGCTCAATGTGTTTTTGAATATCTTCATTATAGACAGACGTAATGTCAAAAATGTGCAATTCAAACTCAACTTGAAACGTGGGGATTCGTCAAAACATCCATATAGTATTTTTTGGCGATATTTTATCAATACTTCGTACACGAAAAAGTATAAAAGAGAACCAATTCAAACAAGTAACATTAAAAACAATTTTTTATAATCAATTCCTACTTTGGATATTAGGAAAAATTTAGGAAGTTAGGAAATATTTTATTTTAGTTACTTTTCATTAAATAATTACAATTGTTCGCGTGTTCCGCTTTACAACGGAAGAAGGGGTGCAGTAGCTTCTGAGGCTATGGACCCCCAAGCACCTTAATAATTAAGAATAATTTTTTAAGTTGTTGAGGCTATATATTGTCAATCATCAAAAGCATATTTATATATCAGGACATAGCTGTTTTGAATGGATTTAGCACAGAATTTCACATAAATTTACAAAGTCGCAATAAAGACAATGTACTAAATTTCCTACATTTAGTTCAAACGGTTTCTGATTAGATTCGTTAGACATTTTTCAAAAATTGTGTTTTATGATTTCAAAGAAATAAAACACGAAATCAGTCTCGTTTTCGAATTCTTTGACAATTATAATATTTTTTTTTATAATTTTGTATATAAAGTAAAAAAATATCGAAATCAGATTATTTTTAATCAGTTTTTTAATTCTTTTTGGTCGTTTCCATCAACACTAACTTTTTAAAAATGCAATAATAAATAAGAGAGTTATAGAATAGAACGCCGCCTCATACCCCTGTATCCTTAACCATTATGGTCACTGAACAGTTTGATGGCCGTGTTAAAGGAATTTTGTTAAATATCTAAATATGTACAGAAGGGAAAAATAATGATGTACAGAATTTACAAACATAAAAGAAATGGTTGTAATGCGAAACAATTTACGACGATTTGCTACTTTGAAAAATTATCTAAGGTAATTATCTGAGTGGATGAGGATGTAGTTAAAAACTGTAAAATAAAATTTGGCTAAAGGTTTTTAAAAGAATCTATTTGAAAGGTATTTATTGAATGCATACAAATGTGAAGAAATTGTTCGGCTGTTTTACCCCCCTCTAGTTTTGAGTGTATAACATTTGATGTAAAAATCTAGGAAGGCAAGACTATCTCTATTTCCAATGATAAATTTAATTTTCCTTAAAAATAATTTCCTGAAGAGGAAACGCTGGTGACTCTTTTCAGCAATTTTTGTTCAAGTTGTGATGATTTTTTCATAAACCAAGAGATTGTAAGGAGACATTTCTTAGCGTAATGAAATACTATGCCAATCCCATCACAACTAATTAATCACTCTCCAATAGTTTGAACCTATTGAGGTTGGCTGGAAAAGGGTCATGTTCTGAGGTGAAAACAATAACCTCTCTGATACAGTTAGAAGGATGAAAATTGACTGAGAGCAGGATATTTAAAAAAAAATTCTGCCTCTACACCATTGATCCAATAACTTAGCCCTTCATCTTGCATATTTTCTGAGAAGATTTTTTTTATATCTGGTTTAGAAACCTTTGTTTGTATATAAAATTGCCTATTTAGCTCTGCGTTCTTAGCCAGTTGATCTGCTTTTCCCATTACCTATGTTGCTTGCATGCACCTTTATCCACGAGACTTTTATTATTGAATTTGAAATGTGGATGCTAAAAAAAATTTCATACTCTTTAGTTTGAGCGTTTTGAATTAGAGGATGCCATGGTGCTTGCTCTATTTTCGACATCTATTTTAAAAGTGTTGACGTTTGAAAATTGAAATGTATATTCAACTACTTCATGAAGTGTGGGAAGTTTAGCTTGATAAACAGTATTGTTCTCATTCTATTTAAGACCAGTGATAGGACTAGTTGTTCTGATATACTAATTGCGTTCTGTGATCACGACGCAGAACGCATCTCCATGTTCTATTTTCGAGCCACCTGTGAATCTATCGACGGAGTCAATTGACTCTTTCACCTTTCAGTGAGATTTGTTCGGGATTCAGATGACGTGAAGGGCGAACACACCAGTCAGTTGCTTTCTCCCCTGACTCGTCTCGTTGGATCAAGGTTATGTTAAGCGCGAGAGGGGTTCTTAGTCGATATATTGAAGTGAGTCTGGCTTCAAATTGCAATTGCATGTGCAGGGCTGTTCTGTCGAATATGGTTCGTATCGCTGCCCTTGGAAGTTGAGATATGCATCAAAAATATGGAGAAGAAATGGTCTCTGAATGTAAAGAAGTTTCCTCTTCATTCTGTATGTTGGGTTTAGCCATCTCGCTGAGAAGCTGTGAGCAAGCATTTTCTCAACTACAGTTTTATAAAGAACTCTTCTGTGTTTCTGAGTTGTCCCCATGTGCTGCCAACGATTTAAGCTTAAATGCCTTTATATTGGCCTTTTCTTTTAATTTTTGTATATGATCAATGGTGTCCCTCCTCGTTTCATTTTTATAGAAAGCTGTAGGTATAATGCAAATTTTTATTCTTTTTGAAAGGTGACATTTTTATTATGTCAGAACATGTTGTTTTTCGGATGAGGTATTTGGCGTCAACAAAAATCCGTCGGAAAAAAATTAAAATTTTATCTGCACGAGCATCTCAAAAAATCAACTTTTAGCAATGCGTTGTTATTCCATTTACAAAAGCTTTGCTTAAAAATATAAGTTAATGATTACGGGAAATAAAACCTAGAAAAATGTCATTTTTAGCACGTGATTATACGAAATGAAATAATTAGGAAATGTGATATTTTTTAAAACAATCATTGCGAGACAAAGTTTTTTATCGTTTTCAATACTAAAGTGACTCCTTCAATGAAATGTTAATTTAATTTAATTTGCACGAGCACTTGGTGCTTGACCGTTCAAGAAACTATGTTTTGACATGACACATTGAAATAGGCACAACTGATTACATTTTAATCTTTTATTAAAAATTTATTTCTAAATCTGTATCTGTTACAACATATATGCGTTGTATGAAAATAAAATTCCCATCCCCAGAAAAAATAAAAATTTCTAAAATACTTCTGGATTTTTTAACGGTTTGATGGGCATGTTACGGGATTCTTATTAAATACCTAAATATGTATAGTAGAAAAAACAAAAATTACTGTATACAAAATTTGAAAACATAACAGAATGGATAATAAAATGAAACAGTTTAATTTTTCGAAGTTGAAAATCCTTGTAAAAAAATTGGATAATGTTCCTGTGAATTATCATTATTCAAAAACTGATAATTAATGAACTGTTTTCTCATCATGAATAAAGATCTGTCATCATGAAGATAAAAAAAGATTTCATTTGAACCATCTATTTTCAGCTAAAATGAGGTGTTTTTTCGTCCATTTTATGCTGAAGAAGTGAGAAAAATATATCCCTGAAATAGATGTTCCTTTAGTTATTCCTAGACTTAATTGAAAATGTTTCATAATTTCTTGCCAATAATTTCAAAACGTGAGCATGTCGCCAACATATTTATCTCCTTGAAATTGTGTTTGTTAATCAAAATTGGATTCGTTAGGGTTCCAGGTATGTAAGAATTCAAGGATGTATAATGAATGTTGCTGCGACTCTTCAGAAATAATGCATCTGAAACCCATTTAAATTGGTTTTATTACATATTTGTTTTTATATATGTATAAGTGAATGGAAAAAATCGGAAATATTTTGCAAAAATAAAGATGCTATCGCTTGACTATTTGAGGTGGCAAAAAATTCTCAAATGTGCATATCAAAACAGGCTACCATAACTCTTAGTGGTGAAGCCACATAAAGTATCTGATATGTTTAAAAATAATCAGAAAAAGATATATCTAATAATGTAGAATATGAATTATCTTCTAAATGCTTTGCTCCTGTAAACAGTCTGAATAGATGGGAAGCGAGCATCAATTTTATTTTGACAATTGACTTCTGACCGATAAAGCGCGCCTTTGGCAATTCTGTGGTAAAACATCTCGACATGGGTGGTACGTCATGACAAGTGGTCAGAGGTGGCGATAGTAGGGGGCAATTGCCCCCCCCCTGTCGGTAGCCTCTTGTCCCCCCCCGTAGGCGAGATACATAGAGCTTCGTCGGCAAAATGTTCACCCTTTCAGGATGGTTGCAGAGAGCTGCGCATTATCGAATATGATTATTTAAACACCTCCTTGAAATTAATACATTGTAAATAATCGAAATATGCAAGTAATGATTAAAATGTTTAGATTATATTTGTCAAAATATTCGATAGGGTGGTAGATCAATAATATGCCGTATTTTCATTAACAATTTTTGATAGACCTAAATGGATGTCGAAGACATATGTTAAACAGATTTTCAGACGTCTGGTTCAAATGTCGTTCATTCAGGTTTTAAAATTTGTATTACTTTTGACAATATAAGCGACAAAGGTGATAAGCTAATTTAATACCAATTTTTGATCAATCGACTTTAAACTCAATGCGGCCGGTGTCGAAGAAGTCTGGAGATTTCCGACATTTGATAAAATAGTCGTTCATTTAACATATAATTTGCGCTTATTTAGGCAGTATATCCGACAAGTGAATGAGATATCGCATAACATTTTTTTTTACAAATTGAATAATGAAAGGACGGGCCAGTATCTGAATAAAAAAGAGAATCTAAATAATACTTGATTTTCTTTAATTTAATGTAAAATTGAATATTTAGAAACCAAATAAGATATATTGTGCTTGACCCTCTGTCGGATTTGTCTTGCCTCCCCGTCGGCAAATTCCTGCCGCTGCTTCTGCCAGTGGTTAAACACCATCTGAAATTGCCATCTATCTAAAGCAAATGTATTGCTCTTTCCTTTCATTATCTGTCAGTATATTATTGTCTTAACTTTTTTTATACTCATTATTTTTTTTTCTTTTTCAAATACAACTGAGTGGATGAAATGCGACTGGGACCGTGCCAACAAGAACGCAATTTCACCTCGGAAAGCGATAAAAGATGAATGGAACTCCTGTTGGAAGACTGCAAAAAATGCGGACTGACCTTGACAGTAATCAAACACTCGCATTGATGCCTGAAAAGGAGAGACTGCGGCCCTTATTCATTTTCCTTGAACATTACTAGCAAACTCTTTAAGCCTCGATTTCTTTTCACGCTTTTAACATGTCGGGAGAATGTTCGTAGAATATCAACAAGAACTGAATAATTTGGATTTGAAGCTGACAAAGACTTTAGACTTTATCAACTCTTCTGGTCGGTTCATTGTCCAAACTGTTTAAGTTTTGTTTAATCTTTGCTGTTGGAATGATAATTTTAATTTTCTGTAACATATGAAAGAAAAAAATGCATCTTCCTCTTCCGGAAGACGGGGGAAGGTTTAGCTGCCACAATCTTTCACGAACCCGCATCTCTCGCATCCAGACGCCGTCTTATGAGCTGGTACGCGACTGATGTGTGGTTAATAGGTGCGCGCTGTTGTTTGTGTCCTTTCTTTTACACTACACCACAGAGATACGTTCATATCACGCTAGGTGTCCGCAGTAAAATATGTACTCTTAAATCTTCGATTCCTCTTTTAAAGTAAAGTTCATTTTAAAAGGAACAGTTGATAGTGTGACAGGGAATTTATAAAATCGCTATTTGGTTTTATATCAAATGTTGAAAGTAAGAAATCTTATTCCTGGAGCAAATTTAAAAATACCACCATTTTAACCATTAATTATGCTTAAAACTGAATTTACTTAATAATGATTATTCTTTATTTACCTTCAACTATGCATAACATGCTGGTTTAAAATAATTTGTAACTTGCAATTATAATTTATATATCAAATTATTCCATATGAAAACTAAAAATAAAAACCCCAACCAAAATCTATTAATTTAGCTATGGATGAGATGAATAAGAGCCGAAATTGTCCTTAATGAGTATTCTAGACTTAATCGCTTTTAAATTTTTATAAAATGATAATGTGAGCTCTAATTGAATATTAATTAATCCATAATTCGTCTAATTGAGGTTCTTGGGTAAGACAGAGAATGTTTTGTATGACAGTGATATACCATAATTATGAAACATTAACATTTTTACTTGGCTAATATTATTAACTGGCAGACAATTAATAATATCCGGAAATCAAATTAGATGCATCCGGCGCGTTGTTCAGAATCGACTGAAACAAAACTCGACACAGCTACACTAATTTTAAAAAAAATTCGTATGCAAAATTGGACTGCTTTAAGCATTGACTTTTTTTGGGTACATTTGTAAAGTATAGATTGGATATTGTTGTTGAAAAAGAAATTAATATTCAAAAAAATTAATATTTTTTAAATTAAATATTCAAAAATATTTTTTAATTAACGTCGTACGCTTACTAAATTCCGTTATTGAAAATGTACGAATTATTTTTTTTTCTATATTGTCAGGATCCCATGCACTAAGGCCCGTTCTTGCATGCATATCTCGCATCTAATTACTCCTCTGCTATGATGTCGTTCCATGATTATTTCAGTGGTTAGTCATTTCTTGTGGAATGAAGGGTGCTAGAAGATGAAATTTGACGTGAAAAGTCGAAGTCGTAGCAAATTTGGCACAATTCATTTCGAGCATTCTTTCAATCTTAAATTGAATTTTAAACAAATTCCAAAGCATTCGGTACACTAAAGATTACGGAGCAATAGGCATTTTGTTCCTGAGTTAAAAGCGATATCTAGTAATAAGTTAATTTTTTAGTTATTATAAAATCTATAAGACGATTAACTTGTGCATTTTAATGCGATTGGCGAAGAAGTTCGTAGAACGGATAGATAGGTAAAATTCGATTGTAAATTCATTAATTAATTTTCATTACAAACAAGGATATATAGTAGAGTAGATTTATTTAGGGATCGACATGTTTATATGAATAGAGCTTAAAAACTGGTGGGAAACAAATTTCAACCGTTTTCACTCGCAAGGAAAACTGCGGCCTCATCAATTGTATCTAGATTAAATTTCAGCTCGATGAAAATTGCATGCGGTTAAAATGAATTGAATAAACGATCTAATTCAATTATATTAGTTTCTATGCAATTTCAAAATGTTAAGAGGGAGGAAAGCCAATCGTAACAAATTTATCGATTTAATTAGTGTGTAAGCGAATTTGTTAATGGAAAGTGGGTGGGGTGGGGTGGATGGGTGGTTGAGATATTGAGTTCATAATAATGAATACTATATCAAATGCGAGAGGAATAATGAGCATCAAAAATCAGTATGCATTTAAAAAATGCATATACACGAATTGTCTAACACTCAAAATTCTAAATGGAAAAATTTTTAATGACTATTTCCCCTTACCTGTAAGTGAGACTTCATTCACAATTTCTTGGGGATTTTGTTAAATAAACTTGGCATCATATTGTTACAAGCGGGCGAGCGGCACGAAAACTCGCCAAAGATGGCGACGTTGGTGAAGGAGCCTCGCGCCAGCTTGATTGGTTTGGCGAAAGGAATAGTCTAGTAGCCGCTAGATTGTGCGCGATGTTTTGAGAATTTTCACGAGATCCAGGTGCACGCGCTTTTCGTCTATATAAGGACGAATAGCCGGAGCAAGTAGTTAGTTGCTATGGTGATTTGATCGAGTTAGTTGAGAGTTTGCTCTGAAATAAAAAAAGTCTCACTGGACTAAAGGATTTGTGAGCTGTCTTTGCGTTTGCTGTTAACGCTGTGTTATTGAGCTCGCTGCGATTTACTGTATCTGTGCTATACGATAGCTGTTTTGCAGTCTGTTTTTATCGTACGTAAGACTTGAATTTACGCTGTAATTGACTGTTGACTGCTGGATTGTATTTATCTGAAATTTTTACTTTATTAATTATCCTGTAAATAACTGTAAATAGCTGTAAATAAATTTGTTTGTGCTGTCCTCATACAAAGTCCATTCAATCCGAACCCGCTACGCTAAAAACGTAACAATATTTAATCGACACTTCAAAGCAAATAGGTGGATTGTATTATGTTTTCGTCAAGCTCTAGTATTTTCAACTAGGTTCGTTAATTTTGAGTTTCTTCCATTTTTTGGCGTGGTAGAAAAATAATCCTAGATTTATTTCTCTACTTAATAATGAATTGTTTCTCTACTTAATAATGCATTATAATAATGAATTGTTTTAATTAATCAAATCAAGTTAACTATATCTGATGAGTTAAAAGAATCATTTTTTTCTTGGAAAGTATTTTTATTCCCGAAGATATTACAAAATACAATTGCAAAGTAATGGATAGAGTTTCTGATCAATATCTGTCTTTTTTTTTTCGAGAATATTATTTGGTTGAAAGATGTATTTAGACATTTTCAAAGATTTTGAAAAAGCATTTATTGGTAATGCAAATTTGATTGCATATAAATCGTGGATGGCCACTTAAATTACTGTTCCTTGACACTAATTGTTCCTGAATTCCTTAACAAATTTTGTCGTGCACTAAAATGATTTTTCTTGGTGACTTCAGTCTGGGACATCATAATGAAATTATAAAAATCAAGTCAATAATGAATTAAGTTTATTTTAAAAAAAATGAAGATAGCCAAAGTAAAAGTTGTCTAATAACAATTTATGATAAGAAAAAAATTAAAGCGCAAAAACCACTTGCTGAATGGATCAAATCTTGCGAATATTTCAGTGAATTCCCCGTTCTGCAATTTATTTAATGAAAGGCCACTTCCCCTGGATGCAAAATTATATTTCGATATTTTTAAAACTGCAATTATTTGTTATTCAGGAGTACGTTTGGAAAAACTAAAGAATTGAACTGCACCAAAATATTTTGGGATATTTAATTAATGCAGTATATTAGAGTATATGAGCAAGTATCTGACGTATTGTAGAAAATGTGTTAATGTCTTGTCGATACTGAACAATGGAAGCAAAAGAGCCCGATAACCGAGTTGCTGTTGTTACATAAGCACCAGAATATCCAATTTCTATTTTAGGATTCCCCCTCCCCGCTCGATTAAAATGAATGAAGAAAAATGCGGAACAGAAACGCATTTTAAATTAAGTACCCATGTAAGTAGCACTAAATTAAGTAAATAATTAATGCATGCAATTTTTTGGCTTATTGCGCTTATATTCATAGAAAACTTATTGTCCGGCAGATTTGTTACCTCTTAATAGATATAATTCCAAATTTGAGACATTTCTACAGTTTACACGATAAATCTTTACCAAATTTTATCGATGTAGCTCCCTTTGGTTTGTAACTATCGTGTGAGCTTTTATTTAGTCAGTCGGATAGCCAGGCTTCATCTGGATGGATTTCGTCTATTTCTTTAGAGATGTAATAGGAATTTGGTGAGAAGACGAGATAGGAAGTTCTGATATTGACAGGTTTAAAATTGATGAGTTATACGCATAGTTATACTAATTACTTAAATTGGAGTCAACCTAAAAGGAAATAAGTTTTCTAAAGTATTTAAGAAATCCCACAAATGGCCAAGATCTCATTGTACCTATGGTTGCTCCCTGGACGCAAGGTTTTAATCGGTATTGAATTAAAAGTTTATATATACATATGTGTTTTATAAAAGTAACAGTATCAGTTAAAGCGTTTATCATATAACTCTTGCAATTATTAGTAAATTACTAGTTTTTTCAGTATATTTAAACTTATTTTATTTACAACTTGTATAATTTTCATCTATGAAATTTCAAATCGGCTGGAGAAATAGCAATTATTATTGTCAGCCACGGATTTCCGTAACAGATCTTTAAGCTAAGTATTATTCAGTTTAAGAGGGGAGATTTTAGGATTCACAGATCTCGCTTACCAAATTTCATCAATCAAGTTTGAGACTTCAAAAGTCGCACAAAGTGATGAACTGGATGACAATCCTATAGTAATGTGGTTTATAGTTTGTTCAGTATAAATTGTCATTTTTTTTAGATTGTAATATACAAATTATTTAAAAGTGGAAAAAAGGGTTTTAAAGAATCATCGCCCCCCTCACAGATTCTAACATTTTTCATGTAGCATTTACATTTAAATTTCGAAGTTTAAAAAAAATTATAGTTTGAAATAAGATGGGACTCTATTCTAAAAGCACAATGCTATGAATTGGTGGGATTTCAACGCAAGAGCAAGTCATGCAATTTATAAATTGCCTTAATTCTGTAGATATTTTAAGATTTTATTTTTTTGCAATCATATTTACTTTAATAATTTATAGTACACTTAGAATTAGTCTTGCTTGTAAAGTATTAAAAAAATTAAAAATGAAGAAATTATAGGCGAAACACTTTGAAAAGACAATGCCGGTTAATATATGATGAGTTCATACATCCTTAGAGCAGTCAGGTTTCCAATTTCAAATAAAAATTAATTTAAATACTGTGGGATAAAGCTCTAAAAGCACAATGCTATAAATTGGAGATCGTTTTGCGCAGTATGAGGAATTAAAAATTTTTATAAATCTACTCTTAATTTAAGATAAAAATTTATTTTTGGTTCTATAATCATCATCATCATAATTTTTAATGTATTGAGAAGGGTCTGGAGTGTAATATACCAAAAATAATCAAATATGTAGAAAATTAATATTAAACTATTTATAGTCTTCCAGATTCGAACTTATGAACTGCAAATTACTCTAAATTGGTGAGTAAAAGAAGTCAAACTTTTTTTTTCGAGCGCCTAAGTTATTAAATCTCTTGATATTTTTAGATAAAAATTTATTTTTTGGAAGTATAATTATTTTAATATTTCGGCGTAAACTTAGAATTAGTATAATGCACTGAAAAAATTATAAAACTATTCATCCTCTCCCATAATCAGCCCTGGGATCCCTAGAATTATCTGAACTTTTGAATCAACGAAGGGACATATTTTTTAGCGCCGTCTAAATTTGACTTATGAATTTTTTTAAAAAAAACAAACATAACTTGAAATAGTATAAGATTCTGGTCAAAAAAACATAATGCTTTCAATTGGTGAAATTGAAGATCATGCGATAAATGTGGAATTGAAAAATATTAATATTCATGTTTTGAAATAAAAATGAATTTTTGAAATGAGAACCATTTAAACAATTCGTTGCAAACTTTAAATTATTTTGCTTGTAGTTTATTATATATATATATATCACTATTCATCATCTCTCAGATTGAAACGGTGATATGAAGCGCGCTTTGAAAAGCATTGCCTTTTAATCCATCAGTTAAAACATGCTTGGAGCGCCATCTGTAGTCAGTTCGAGTTAAAAATCTTTTTTTAAGAGATTAGAATTCTGTTGTAAAAGCACAATACTATGAATTGAAATGATTTCGGCGAATGCGCGGTACGAGGCATGAATTGACTTTATTTCTTTTGATATTTTGTGATTAAATTTTTTTAATTGTAATCATTTATATTTTGTCTTAAACTTAGAATTAGTCTTGAGTGCCGAAAACACACACACACACACACACACACACACACATATATATATATATATATATATATATATATATATATATATATATATATAT
>JAOUZG010027273.1:3849676-3907181 GCA_026289955.1 Argiope argentata | reverse complement strand
AAAGTTTTAAGAATCTTGATAACAAAAGTTAGAAAATCTGGATATAAATGCACAATGCTAAACATATAGTTCATGACTGCGCATGTGCACGAGGTCGGAAGTTGAAATTTCAATTATATTTTCAATATTTCTATTTAAAATATTACATTTGGAATTATGAAATTTGGTAGATTTTGAAGTATATTACTTAGAATATTTAGAAAAAAAGGAAAATATTAAATAAAAAAATTGGAGTTTCGGGTTCCAGACCCGAAATGAAGTCCACCGAAAATTGAAAAATAACAGTGTTTCACTTTAACCATTCAGCCACGTATTCCTCGATACTCGCAGCAGTATAAAATGCTTAATAATTCATAAAAAGTTTTAAAAATCTTTATAACAAAAGTTAGAAAATCTGGATATAAATGCACAATGCTAAGCATATAGATCATGTCTGTGCATGTGCACAAGGTCGAAAGCTCAAATTTCAAATATAATTTCAATTTTTTTTATTTAAAATATTACATTTGTACATATGAAATTTGGTAGATTTTGAAGTATTTTACATTGAATATTTAGAAAAAAAGGAAAATATTAAATAAATAAATTGGAGTGTCGGTTTCCAGACCCGAAATGAAGTCCACCGAAAAGTGAAAAATAATAGCGTGTCATTTTAACCATTCAGCTATGTATTCATCGATTCACACATCAGTCAAAAATTCTTAAAAATTCATGAAAAGTTTTAAGAATCTTGATAACAAAAGTTAGAAAATCTGGATATAAATGCAAAATGCTAAGCATATAGATCATGTCTGCCCATGTGCACGAGGTCGGATGCTTAAGTTTCAATTATATTTTCAATATTTTGATTTAAAATATTACATTTGGACATATGAAATTTGGTCGATTTTGAAGTATATTAGTTTAAATATTGAGAAAAAAAGGAAAATATTAAATAAAAAAAATTGGTGTGTCGGGTTCCAAACCCGAACTGAAGACCAACAAAAAGCGAAAAATAACATTGTGTCATTTTAATTATTCAGCTACGTATTCCTCGATCCTCGCTGCAGTCTAAAATTCCTAATAATTCAAGAAAAGTTTTAATAATCTTCAGAACAAAAGTTAGAAAATCTGCTTGTAACTGCAAAATGCTAAGCATAGTGATGATGACTGCACATGTTCTCGAGGTCGGAAGTTCAAATTTCCATTGCATTTTCAATATTTTTATCGAACTGGGAAGGTCTTTACCTTCAAAATATCGATTTTTCAATTTTTGCCTTAAAAAATAGAGGAAAATTCGCTGATTGCAGCAATGTATGATATGTATATTTTTATAAATATGAAGGCTAGAAATTAAAATTTTAAAATGTAAACAAAGGTGCCACGCCCCTTTTTTAAAGGGACATCATTTTAAATTAACCTTTATTTTTACTTTTATTTATTTATTATTTAAGTATTTTTCATAATTTTATAATTTTGGGAAAGGATACGAACAACTCAACTAGTTATGTTGATATTTACAAGTTCATTTGTTATTCTTCACCTCGTGCTTTTTTGTTTACAGTGCTCACCATGATCTCGCTTCAAAACTTTTATTACATTTTATTGATAAAGTTTTTTAGTCATTCTGAAATTACTTAATATACTTAATAATAATTACTTAATACGTAACAATGGCAAGAAGAAAACTCTTTGGAAAAAGAAAATCTCACTCGAATCGATTTTCTACTGTGAGTCAAACATAGAAATGTGCTGACAGTGAAAAATTGAATGTAAGTGCATCCAAAAGAAAATTGGAATGTGCTGATTTATTTTCTGATAAGGAAGTTCATAACAATATTAGTTATTCTAGCGATATGGAGCCCACAAATAATATCATTGATTTGAGAATATAAAGAACACTCCTAAATACATTTTAACAATGTAAGCAATGTTGCAATTTTGATTCACCAATTGTGTAATTGAAAGTATCCCAAAAAACACATTTGTTGGGCTCAATACATTAAAAATGTGTGTCACGGATGATGTTATCTGTTTTAATGATGGAGTATTTAGTCGAACTGAGGTACTTAAAAATTTAGGCATTACACCTGGAAGAAATGCTTATGATGCGTTGAAAAAAAAATGGAATTGCTTCGTATCCGAGAAGCTGATATCATGCATAAAAAAACCTCTAAAGAAGACAGAGCAATTAATAGACAAATGAAAAGAGTATCAGAACTTCTGGAAGTGTCTAATCAAAATGAATATGGCCCAAGGTGGTTTTAAAAATTAATATAAATCATTTTATTGGTAAATATCTAGTTTTTTACAGTTTTCTCAAAATGTTTTTTTTTTTAATTTTAGGTACACATACACAAAATTCTATTCATCATAGAGAGTTAAGATTTTATACTATGATATATATCATTATTATGTATCTATTAAATTTTTTTATATATTTTTGGATAATAATATAATTATAAGTGGATATTTATAATGAAAAATATCACATTTTTTGAGGATTCATAGTTATAAGACATTTAATATTTAAAAAAAAAATTTTTGTTCTAACAGAACAAAAATAGGTTCACTATAATTATTATACTTTTATGCACATATTATGCTAGGTTTGAGATAATGTTAAGCAGAATTATTTTTTCTGAGTGTACCTTTGTGTACCTCTATATGCGTGGCTAGCCGCATCATAATACATTTTCGATTTGCTATAGAAAAATAAATACTTTAAAATATAGGTAATTTTTTATTGTATTTAATTGAGAATATTACGTTTTATCTATATGTGTCATCTTTTTACTGAGAAATAATTTTTACTCTTATAAAATCCCCTTTAATTACAACTGAAATTTTGACTGTTTTCCTTGTCGAGAACGTCACAGTTCCCTTAAAATGTAACATTTGGAATTATGAAATTTGGTAGATTTTGAAGTATATTAGTTAAAATATTGGGAAAAAGATTAAAATATTAAATAAATAAATTGGTGTGTCTGGTACCAGACCCGAACTGAAGATCAACGAAAAGTGAAAAATAACAACGTGCCATTTTGACCATTCAGCCACGTATTCCTCGATCCTCGTAGCAGTATAAAAATCTAAATAATTCATGAAAAGTTTTAAGAATCTTGATAACAAAAGTTAGAAAATCTGGATATAAATGCACAATGCTGAGCATATATATCATGACTGCGCATGAGCACGAGGTCGAAATCTGAAATTTCAAATATATTTTCAATATTTTTCTTTGAAATAATAACTTTGGACATATGAAATTTGGCAGATTTTGAAGTATATTAGTTTAAATATTTAGAAAAAAAGGAAAATATTAAATAAATAAATTGGTGTGTCGGGTTCCAGACCCGAAATGAAGTCCACCGAAACGTGAAAAATAACATTGTTTCATTTTAACCATTCAGCTACGTTTTCCTCGATCCTCGCTGCAGTCTACAATTCTTAATAATTCATGAAAAGTTTTAAGAATCTTGATAACAAAAGTTAGAAAATCTGTATATAAATGCACAATGCTAAGCATACAGATAATGACTGCACATATGCACGAGGTCGGAAGCTCAAATTTTAATTACATTTTCAATATTTTTATTTAAAATATTGCATTTGGAATTATGAAATTTGGTATGGAATCAAGTAAAAAATTTATATCTTGAATCAGACTGGGATTCTGATCAAAAACATAATTATATTATCGTCAACAGTGGTTTTTAAATATTGTTCTAATTACTTTGATATTTTGTGATAAAATACCTCTCAGATTCAAAATTGAGATATTTAGAACGCTACGGAAAGCAATGCCGTTTAAGGGGAATGGTGAACTCTATTCAACGTTTTTGTAAGTTATTCCCTTTGATATATATATGTTTCTTTTATTTATATGTTTTAAATAATGAACATAAATCATTTTGAGCCTTTTTAAAAACTGTAAAAGTATTATTTTCAATCAATACACTGCTTTTTTAGGCTCGATTTTTTTGATAAAAATAAAATTATGTGATGATATTTTCAAATTTAAATAAGTTGTTACTAGAAATGTTTCCGAATCATTCTCTCAGATATTCATTATTGAAATCGTTCGGAAAAAGTTGAAGAAAACAAACAACACTTAGTCTGAACTTTGAAATAGGAAATTTTGAATTAAATTTGTGGAAATCAATACTTTAAACTCTTCCTGGAATGAAAGAAATAATATTTTGTACAATTTCTAATGATATATTTTACGCATGTTAAAATTCTTAAATTAATTTAAATTTTATTATGTAGTTTTAAATCGAAATGAATTTAATTTGAACTATTAAGTCGTAATGTATTTTTCTGAAAGTTGATTTGACAAAGAATGTGCCATCTAGATGCTTGAGAAATTTTTCAGATTTCATAATATTTACTTTTAGGTATTCTATAGCTTTAAATTATAAAAATTGTAACTAAAAAGGTATCGAAGACTAATTGAATAAATACAAGAAATTTTTCAATCAAAAATAACTCGCATATTTTAAGGTATAACAATGTAATCCAAAATGACTTGTATTTTAAAGACCAAATACTATTCCAAAATATCTAAATTATTCTTTTCAGTAAGTCACATATTTAGAGTATTGCTTTGAAATCCATATTGTGATAAAACAATCCAAAATAAGAAATTATGAAAAGATAGAATATTTATTCTTGGAATAGAGCTAATATTATTGCAAACTAAAAATTTTCTTTTGTAAAAGAATATTACATTTACATAATAATTTGAATTTACTTACTGTTAGATATGAATACTTCCTTTCCCTTTATCCTAAAATACAGTCTGTTTTTATACAAGATGCCGAAGCCATGATGCACCAGGGAAATATACTGCATCATGTACTACCGAAGGAAAATTCTAATCTATCTTCAGGCAAATTTTAACAGGAAAGTGGGTCATTAATACAACGAAAACTTTATAATTCTAAACCAACAATATTCCCCTTTTTTTAATGCATTTTTTTCGAAGTTAAGGACCTCAAATTTATCCATTGTTGCTGACCAAACATACAGATTTCAACTATAAACTCAAATGTAAATGAATCCGACTTACATTTCTATGAACACAATAATGGAAAGATTCAGGAAACGTTTCAATTCAAATTTTTATACTGTATTTATAGAGCATAAGCATTTTCTAACTTCTTATTTCTATCATCCGTTACATTTACATTTAAAAGTGAAACTAATAAAATGAAATAAAGTAAAGGATAAAAAGAAGAGTTTATTTATTAAGAGTTTTATGTAAATATTTGTTTAGAGAAGGGACTTTTAGGAAATTTAAAACTTGTAAAACAATTTTCGAAAAGAGATGAGAATATTTGGTAATGAAATACAAAACTGAATTATAAATACGCAAGCTTTATTTGGAATTTAATATACAGAAACTAATCATTTACATGATTATAATAACAAAAAATATCGAATATTACTGAAATGAATCAAGAATTCAGTATGATTATCCAATTAAATTCAACAAATGTCAGATTTCTTGTCAAACTAATTGTATAAAATAGCAATCAAACAGTTTAAAAAAATAAAGTATTTATTTAACATAAAACAGATATACTGGAATTGAAAAATTTAATACAAGCATTGAATAATGCATAGTAAAAGAAACATTTACATTATTTGTTATGCAATTGTACCTACAGTATAGATTAAGAAATTCACTGTAAGACTTTTTAAAGCCTAATTAAACTAAGAAATTGATAATTTAATAATTAAATAATTTAGAACTAAAATTGAAATTTGATAATTCTAAATTCCTAATTTTCTAGTATTTTATTAATAGAGAGAAAAAAAGCAATCTTCAGTACATTGTTAAATATTCATCGCATCCATTCCTTTTGTTCCTTCAAATATTTTAGTATAGTAGAATAGATTTCTTTTAGAATTTAGATATTCATGCTAGTCATGCGAGAAGGACATTTTCTGCGAAGGCATATTGATCCTTGTGATGATCAGTCTCAACGATCAGATGCTTTCGAAGAATCGAAAGATATTTTGATTGACTGGCCGGCCGAGTCGATCCAAGTATCCTCTATCCGCGCCTGCATACATTTACGTAAAATTAAAAGCTGAAACCGAGTTTTGAAGTCATTAAGAAATAATTCAATATTTTAAATAAATATATCATTTTATAATAAATTTAAGAGGAATAAAATCTTAAATTAACTGAAAATGGGTGCAACTTATTTAATATAGCTACAAATGCAATATCAAAACCTTTCTAAAAGTATTGACATTAGATTACAGTTGATGATGGCTCCATGTGTTGAATTCCTATTCAGGAAAAATTAACGATCTGCATCTCAAGACTTAAATGTAAAAGTTCATGAAAAGAGAATACAGCACTCTCGTATCCCATAAGAATTACAGTTATCCTAATTAATACGAAATTCAATATATAAGCATAAAACATCTGTCAAATGTACAGCTCTGTTTCACATGGTTAAACACAAATTAATACATAGTGATATACATTAACACAAAAATTAATACATACTGATATCAATCGAAAACATTGCTAATTTCAAATTATATAACAAAGCAGACATATTGACATCGCATTTTTCCACAGATGCTTTTCCCCCATCAATGACAGCAGTGATTGTTTTTAACAAAAATTCTTATAAAAAAATTTGAGAGATTGTGATAAAGTAACGGTCAAAGAAAACAATATTTCAAAGGCGAATGTCAAGACCAACATGAAAAACAAAATTCGTTCCTAAAAAAGCGTTATACAAACATGGTTATTAGAGTAAATATATTTAGTTCCGGTAACTCATTTCATAATTGCAAAGTGTAGCTCTATTAATCATCATCTGCCACTAATTGTTTAATAAACTTAATAAGCATAAAGGTTGGATTTAAATATAATTGCAAATGCAGAAATGAACCGACATTTATTCACTCAATATAGCTACAAAAAATTGTGCAAAAAGTTTTCCCAAATTGCAAAAATTATAATTCAATTAATGATTATTGATAACATAATTTTTTAATTTTCAAATTAGAAACATTTAATGACATTGCTAGCGCAATCTTCGACTTTCAGTTATAAATAAAATAAAGTATTTTGTAAAATCTATTAATAAAATTGAGCTATCTTCAAAAATTTTGCTAATTAGACCAAATAGTTAATAGATTGGAAATAACAATAATTAAATTTTTAGGATCTAAGTCAATAGAACATGAAATAATCTTAAATGATCCAATACCGTGATGATGTATTTTGTTTTTAAGATATTGCATTGAGAATCGTAGCATACAAATTAAGACTCTTTCAATACAAGTAATTACAATTATGAGGTAATCGTTTCGATCCCTGCTTCTATTGCTTGGTCACTGACCGTTCTACTTGGTTTGTCGAGTTTTAAGCAAGATTACGGTTAGAAGAGGAATTTTATACATCTTGAGAGAAAACTTTAATCAAATTTTAATTTATCAATAAAAACCGATACATGAGTTCAGAATGTTTTAAAAGATGCGTGTTTTTAAAGGAGTAGAGAACTTCGACTTTAATACCTTTTGGTACATTATATTTCTTTCGAATTGGTACATGAATAAAAATTTTCAAAGTATTTTTTAATAAAAATGTATTCAAGTACCAACAAGTTTAGAATAATGTATATTCCATGCGCTTCAGCTTTTCCCAAGTTAAAAAAGAATTACTGCATTGGTTGAATCAATTCTCTAAAATATATACATTTTCAACATCTTAAAAGTAGAAGAATAAAACATTTCATACACGTATCGACACCTTCTCATAATGTTAACTACACATACATTCACATTTCCACTATGCAGATCAGCGATAGCAATTGAGTACACAGTATGATTTAGATTTTGGTCTATTAATTTTACAAATTACATGCGTTGGATCTCCATCCAATGTTCCATCCAAAAATGCTACGAATTTCCAATGTAGGCTTGCTGAAGATTCCGGATATCCTCGATAGCGCAACGATCATTTCGGGCAAAACGTGTCTATATCTGAAAAGATCAAAAATTTGAATTAATATAGATCTGAAAACATTAAGAATACTTTTAAATGCAGGAGTAGAAGTGACTTAACCTTGATCTTTATATAAATAATTCAATAGTCAGATAGATAAATTTCTTTAGTGTTTTGTTATTCATGGAAATAAAAATCGTTTTAAAATATAGATTAACCACCACCTCGCTTTGCTTACCTTTTTGAATGTAAAATTTACATTTCTTTTAAATTTTCATTTAAATCATTAGATAAAAAAATATTTTTTTACAGAATCTTATTAAAATTTTAGTCTGGGGATCAGAAGTGGTGCGAATAAATGCTCAAAAAGACGTCCAATAACCGCAGTCATTGTTTACACTTCTGAATACAGCAGGTTACTTTGACAAGTCTTCAAAAAGGTCGCGAAACTGTCTTATGCTCTCAACACAGATACATTCGTGTAAAGAAAAAAAACATGGCCGTAAGTGTCGCTTGAAAAATATTTATTTCGTAGGTTTGTAAATGAAATACTCTGGGCAATTTGAATACTTGAAAGTGACCATATTGATATGAGTATGTATCGATTACTTATTACTATTAAAGAATATAACATTTTAAATTTTAACTGCAATATATTTGATTCGTTTTAAAAAAGGAGTTTACTGGGGGATGAAAGAAAACGCGAAATAAAATTACATGAATGCGAAACATATATCTCTTGTAACTACAACATGTGAGAGGTTTTCAATTTCCAGGAAATTACTATTTAGGTATCTTGAATGCTTCAAGATATTCGTTTAAAAGGTTCCAAATGAAATGATTCTTGAATATAAAATCTTATTAAAATTCAGGAACTTACCAGGAATTTAAACGCAATGAATGTAAATTGATGACTTGAGTATGGTGTGAAAGAAAAGGCAGGATAACTAGTTCTGATGTTTTTCCCCTGAAAAATAGAATCAGTAAGTTTATCAAACTATTAATATAACCAAAAAAATTAAAAAGTAAAAATTTATCCATTACTTGGTAATCAAATCATTGCATTCAATCTCAATTTGGTATATTTATAAATTTTTCCGACTTACCCGAATCACTTCAGTATTATTTCCTAGGCATCCAGACATCCTGTATGCATAGAATTTTCTATCGCGAATTATAAAGATTCTTCAATCTATAAAGGGCAGCGTTGCTGTATAATCAAATGCAGATGGGTTGTCCTCGTTGATGATTTATGTGACGTTCTATTTCCCTCTATTTAGGTATAAGTAAGAATGTGGTAAAAAGCGATGTTATTGCACGATTTCTTGCCAACACGACTTGCCACAGTCCTTCCCAACACGGCTCTAAATATCATTTGAATTCACATTTGTTATTTCATTGACAACAGAGTTAGAAAATCTCGACTGTCCTTCTCTCCTATCATAGATCTATTTAATTTGTATAATTTTGATCTCTTAACTTAGAAGCCTCTTATTTGGAATATGAAGAGATTATAACAGTTTCTTTCCCCTTTCGATCTCCTCTGCAGAGTGCGTTTCAGTTCTATATTTAGTGATAATTAAAGATGTATTTTGAACTTGGTTTAATATTTCAAGCTTTTAAGAGCTTTCAATTAATTCTGGTGGATCTCCATCCGTAATTTAACTTTAAAATGATAAAAATTCCAATATCCTCTTCAAGGCTCTAGATATTTCCCGTTGATATATTTTCGATCAAAACCTGTAAATATCTGAAAAAATTTAAATGATTAAAAACCAACGGATATGAAACCAACCATCAAGAATGCAGTGAAATTCAGAAATAAGCAATTTGGTTATGCTCCTTCAGTTTACAACAGTAATTTGAAACTAAAAAAGAATTGATTGCTATTTCATTCATAAAAAGAAATAAATTCAAGTTTTTAATTAGAAAAAACGCTCAAAGTTTATAAATGTTCATCTCTCCTTTAAAAGTGAAAATATTTGTAATAAATCTTAAAATCATAATCCTTTTTTTTAATCCTTTCTTAAAAAGATACTCCCATTTTTTTCGAAAAATAAACGCATTTAAGAAAACAAATGAACCACCCAATTTATTAATTTTCCTTTTAACACAATTATTGATTATATACGATTTAAGGATAATTTTTATTCGTCAACAATCAGAATGCTTTTCAAAAAGGACTCACAACAGGCCTTGTCCATAATATTGAAGTCTTTTCCGAAAATAAGGTCCCGCCAACCATAGAGATAAAATAAACTTACCTAAAGATTCTTTTTCTCTATAATAAATGTTGAAATAGGTCTAGAACCTTCCCGTACAAGCGATATTTCATTAGTGACGATGACATGCAGATGACATCACACGCCGACTCCATTCTCAGGCAACTAATTACTTAAAACCCTAAGCATAGGAAGGAATCTCTTGACAAGACATTTCAATTACTGTAATTCTTATGTTGAAGGGTATCTGAAAAAAATATTTTTATATAAGTTTCCAAATGCGTTTAATATTTACTGTAGCATCCATAAAATTTAATAGACGAACCAATTATATAGGTTTCCAGAATCAAGATCGTGTTTTCAGTTTAATACAATGCGGAAACTTACTCTATCCTTGAATTTGGTGCTTTACATCATTTTCTCTTTCATAATTGATGTAGATGGGTGACATACATGCAACTGGGAAAATACTGGTGCTTGACGCCACGCCTTTTGAAAGAAAACGGTATCGATACAGTGTCAAGTTGCCCAGCCTATGAATAATTAAAGAAATAAAATGAATAAATTTTTATAGCACTAGATACCATGTGATAAATTAAATCTTCATTTCGATATGATAAACAGCAGAAATATCACAACTTACCAATATTACTTTAAAAAATAGGTAAAACCCTTTTCTGACCATTCAGATATCTGCTATCTATAATATTAACAGATGAAAAGACAGTAGCTCCAATTCTGGGAAAAAAAACGTTCCATTTTCATAGTAAACACAAATGTCTTGAGTGAACTGCTCCAACAGCATTCGAATTTTCTTCAATGAGGATTTCGGTGACGTTGCATTTCACTTAAATGTGTGAACAGCTTATAAATCCAAAAACTACCTTGTATTAGTGAAACCGTTTCAATTCAAGGTCTGTAACAATCTTATTCTTTTTATGCAAACAATTGTCCTAATTCATATTAATTCATTCTGCTCAATTGTCGAAAATGGCACCAGAAAACATTCATCGTGACTCCTTCCTCTGCCGAAATAGACTGTACCATGTAAAACCCATATAATTGAAGCATTCACGTCATTTAAAAGTTACGTTCATGGAATATTCGGAGATTATTGTTTCTACCGCATTCAAGATAGGCATCAAGTGGAAATTAATTCATTTAGAAAATTTAAGTAGTTTAAAAGTACTTTAAAAGAAAAACTAAATTTTATAATTTATCATTTTTAGATAGAAGAGGAGATAGTTAGGGTAGAAGATGATTTTGTAGAATAAACTGCTTTGAAACTTGAGGTTCAGAATATATTTGTAATACAATTCAGGAAGAGAAGATTATCGTTTCTAAAATTTGGAAAATGAAGAAATACATATTCGTGATCATATCGTGTCTTTTCTGTTCACAATAAATAAAGTTATTCTCGAATAGAATAAACATTTTTGTCTTAAAACTATGTCTTCTTTAAAAATAAATTTATATTTTACAGAGAAGTACAATGATATTTTTAACTTCTTAAATTCCTAATAGCTTCATTTCAAGAGATTTCCCGCCTTTTTTTAATATCAAATACTTAACAAATTAATGAAACTATCCAATCATTCCTGCCCTTGTTGCAATCAATTACTTCCTTTCTTTCGATTCAAAGGTAATTAAAATCCCCTTGCATTCGATGTATGAGGTTATTCAAACTTTCTTTTAGAACAAACAATGGAACAAACTAAATTATTTTTAAATTCTGGAAATAAAAAAAATGAAATAGGTACAGCTACTTCATTCACTACAACTAACATATCTTGAGCCTCAAAAATATCCCATCACTTCAGACTGAAACGAAGTCGCCTTTTTTAAGGGATTCCGAATTGTTACTTCAACAAGAGGAATAGTTAGTATATAGAATATTAATATTACTAAATATTACTCTTATTAATAGACACGGATTTTAATTTCAAGACCAAGAAAGAGAGGTGGTTAGAAAACCAAAATGTTTCATAACTGAACTTTATGAAAATAGAACCCTCCTAGTTCTTGATGTCAAGAACTGCCAGTAGAAATTTAAAAGGTTTCTTTTAAGCGAAGTTAAAGATATTTTGAAACTTGCTCAGTTAAATGCCATTTTGGAGGACTTTGAAGCCAGTGACCACTTAAGTGAGAATAAGTGTCTTTGAATAATATTATTCGAAGCAATTACGGGCAATCTTATAAATCTCCATGAAATAAATATTTTAATTAGATTTAATTACAAATATTAGTATCTTTATAATATTCCGTTACGGATAAACTTTCGATTTCAAGGATTTCTGTCTGCGAATTCTTACTTTAAAAGAAATATGAATTTGAATCAATTCTACTCTTCAGAAAGTGTACATGAATTGCTGCGCATCGAAATTTTACTAATCAAGAGCTTATTTTAGTTATTGATTCAAGCCATTACAAATTATAATTGTTGACTTGATATTCGAATTGTCATTACTACAACGATTCTGAAATAACGCCACGAAATAAATTTCATTACTTCAGTCGCTTTATCAGCTAATCTACGTTTAAAACTTTCTACTAATTTAAGAATGTTCTAACGCAAGAGTGGTACTCGTACACTTATATCCAGTCATATATCTACCAGAAAAATCCTGAATGAAGTTTGGGTGGGATTTAAATATATATATTTTTTAATTATCATAAAAGCGCTTTCATCAATGTTAATTTCACTTCCATTCCGAATGTTGTGAAGCATTTTGTTACAAATTGAAATATTAATTTTTTTTACTTATAACGTTTTAAATTTCTACGGTTTTTATACCCCTACTTTATACGGAAGTATTTTTCAAAATATAAAAATTAACTAAACTAATTGAAAAGAGGCAGCTTATTCTTGAAAAGTATCCAACTTCACTTAAAATTTTCCCTCTTCACAAACCAATAAACGCATGGTCACTAAAGTATTTCAAAAATGCCACCATGAACTCTTCGAAATCAATAATACAACATTACCCACGCCATCAGCACCATTTTATTAAATCACACACAAACACTACCTGTGCCCTCAGCAACACTGATAATCCAAACACACACCTTACCCACTCCATCAGCAACACCCTCTTACTACACACACATACACATATTACCCACGCCATCAGAAAATCCCTCTTAATCCACACATTACCCACGCCATCAGAAAATCCCTCTTAATCCACACATTACCCACGCCATCAGCAAAACTCTCTTAATCCACACACACACACAAAACCCACGCCAACAACAACACCCTCTTATTCCTCACACACACACAAAACCCACGCCAACAACAACACCCTCTTATTCCTCACACACACACAAAACCCACGCCAACAACAACACCCTCTTATTCCTCACACACACAAAACCCACGCCAACAACAACACCCTCTTATTCCTCACACACAAACATTCCGCATGTTAACGCCACTACTAATATGGAACCACAATTTATTCTTCACCCACGCTTCCCCCCCCTTGGGAGCACAATTCATTTATTACTCACGCCGCCACCGGCCAATACCTCTCCAAAGGCACAATTCATTCATTCGTTTCCATGCTGCCACCGGCCGATACTCTCTGAAAGCACAATTCAATGCCCATGCCATCACCTCCAACACCATCCCCAGGCCACAACTCGAAAATACGTTGCCTACTATACCACCCTTGAAACTACAATCCATATATAACTGTGGAGACACCAACACTACTTCTTCGAAGCCAGGCTGCACCTCTAGCCCTTGTTCTCCAAAAATTTTATACGCATTTCCAACTCCAACTCTCATATTTGCTCGAACATTATTACTCATGCCATTAACTCCAAATTCCCAATTTCATCTAAATATCTCAGAATTGGTCGAGCTAATCATTACAATTCCATAACCCTTGCGAAATAACTTACCGCACTTTTATACCACCCATTAACCATTTCCTCTATGCTTTTACGGCATAAGGCGCCACTTCACAGATTCAATTTCACCCAGTACCGAAATAAATTGCCTCAATTTTCTTCTACACGTTATATCTATTAGTATCAAGAGACGCGAAAAATATACATCAATGGACAATTTTCTTATTCGTATGATGCGTTTCCGACTGAATAAAATAACCGTTGCGACAATGAATCAAGGTGAACAAATGTTTTATATTAAAATAAATCGAAAAACGGAATTTAAAATTGCTGTATAATGTGGTTTCTATCTTGGTTTCGAAGAGCGAACATTGAGTTAAAAGAGAATTGGGAAATAGAATAGGATATTCTATTTATTGAAAGGCTCTAGCTTTCGAAATTTAACAAATATCTTCTATATTTTTTAACCACTTTCGCTGACAATTTTTGAATCTTAATATTAGATTTCTCAAAATGCAATGCAAGCTTCCAGACATCCGATTTCTAGGAAGATCCGATTGCGTCTATGAACTCGGAACAATCAGATAAATGACCTTTAAAATACATTATAAGTAAATCATTTTAAGTTGAAGCACTTTATGCATTGAATAATAGACGAATCATTTGATTTGTAAATTTAAAAATATGTATTTGGATGCACAAATCTGACTTATGCACCATGTAACGACTATTATCAACATTTCTCTTGATATTCAAGCTATTGTTTGAAATATATTTCAGTGTTCTTAAATCGTATAACAACTAATTGTGTTATAACCTGTCTAAGAATTTTGGATTTAATTAAATAGAAATATTAAGAAATGAAAATGGATAATACTAAGTAAATAGATCTGAATAAAATACCTAAATTCCCAAGCACTAAGCCATGAATGCCATTTTTCCCATTAATATTAACTTACAACGAATGCTATTAACCTAAGAAAAACATCTACTGATAAAGAAATTATTTTTTATGGGAAGCAATAATGTTCCATTAAAGAAAATTTAGAGAGAAAAAGAATTAGTTGAAACAGGAAAAGAATGTTTGAAGTAACGATGGGCAATTTCAAGATGCACTGAGGAATTTCATATACGTATTAAAGAGAGGTACTTTAGTTACAGAATTTGCCATTAACGCCATTTAATATCCTACGAAATTCAAGCAAAATTTTTTAGCATCTAAATATTTTTAAATCCTTCTATCCTATTTAATATAGAAATAGAAGACCGACTTATCCCTCTTTAATAATTACAAAAAAAAAATAGGTTAAACGATTTTCAAGTTAAAAAGAAATATTTTAGAACTTGTTTTTACATTTTTACCATCCAGACGAAAAGTTTAGTTTTCAGCACGCATATTTTAGCCTCGATCTCTTTGAAATGTTCTTAAGCTTTTAACGCTAAATCTTTTCTCTAAATAAAATCTTAATTCTTCGTATGGTGCTGGAAGTTAGATCCCTGAATGATTTGAATTTTAAAATATTTACCAACATTTTATTCCTCCATTTGCGAATAGTTCATCTAGGTATCGTTCAAGATTCTACCTTCACCGAACAGCAAGCATCCAATGTAAAAATAATTTTTAAACACAATAACACCCAAATTTTCCTATCGATTAAGTATTCAAACTTATTTTGATGAAAAACTTCTTCACTTTTAGAAACTAACTTGCAATTCTAGTCTGATTTTCTATACGACAATTCATAAGCTCAAGTTTCATTAACAGCATATAATAAGCAAAACTAGATTGCGTTTGAATATGTTGTCTGAAATAAGTAAAAGCGGTATTAAGAAGAAAATTTAGGAATTGTAAACAAGTTGGATTAAATTTTCATTATCAGATATTCCTTAGATGAAGCTGAAAGGGGGGGGGTGAAAGCTTTAAAGAAGAACCCATTTTCAGAGGATGAATAGATTCGAACCCTCCTCTTGAAATTGTTTTTTCTTTTTTTTTCATGATTTTGGAAAGTTTACGTTAACGACTTTAATAGATATTACATCCGAAGAATATTGAACTTTCGTTTCTTACTTCAGAAAATTATATAATTATTGCCTACTTTTTCTTCATTTGCTGTTTTTTCAATTCCGACAGCAAATTTGATTGTTTTTTATTAGAAATTGCTAGTATTCCTCTCGAATTATTTCGATTGGAATTAAGTCTGTAAGGAAAGTATCAAAGTCAAAACCTCTACAATTTTGAAAGAACGGAGAATAAACATTACAATCTCCAAATATTTGATTCAAGTAATTTCTAGCCGACTAGAATGCCACAACTAAACGGATATACCTGGTCATAGTCTAATGAGATAAAGAATTAAACCTGAAAGAAAATCTCTTATCCCAAAAAGGCACGGCATGGCTCGATGCGATTCCGATGGTATTCTTTTCTGAAAACAGCTTGAATCCTCAATTTCACCAAGAGAAATTGGAAGACAGACATTTGCTGCAAATATATCCAATCCATCACGTAAAGAAAGATGAGTATAAAGGTGAAGGTACCAATTCTTCTGCATATATATAAAATTCTTTTCGAAAAGATGAGCTGGAAGAGAAATTGTAATTAATATTTGTGCTAATTGTAAATAAATATTATTATAATAAAATTCTTTTTCTCAAACGGAAACATTATATCTTGTATAGAAAACATCTTTGGCTTTATGTGCATTCTGTATTACGAATAAGATTCTGAAGGAAATTTTGCCCTTCAAAGCGAGATTCTGCTGTACTTGATTAATAGACAACCAAATCACCATTAATGGAGTTTAGAGTAATAAATATTGTGCTCGAGTTGATTTATTTAGCATTAAAATCACAAAAATGCAAACGAATGAACAATTTTTTTATGGCACAAGAACTAGAGCTCACCATGTTGCATCGAAAGATGTAGAATATATAACAGAATATTAAAATATGAACAACTCGCTACATGGCAGAATATCATATCGTGATTGCAAGATCAGGTCATTCCTATATTTTTATTGCGTAAAATGAAGAAAATCTAACTTTATCAGCTTTCACTGATGTTACAAACTAAAAGTTTTAGTACAAACGTATTTTGAAGTATCATTGTATGCGGGAAGCAATATTGGTTAAAAGGTTTTTCTGCCACGATGAATTTTTTCATGTGATAAATATACCGTTTAAGTATTATCTACCGATACTTTAAGGCACACAGGGCATCCCTGAATTCATGGACAAGATCTTATGGATATACAAAACTTGTATAAAAAAGGCTATTTACAGTATCTACAAAACGCCAGCTCATTCTGATGTGAACCTCAGTGCAAAACTTTCGGTTGTTGAGGCACCTGCTCATGAAACGCGAGGCGTCTTTGAAAGAGTATGCCAATAATTAGCTAAATGCTACCAGATCTGTATCATTGCCGGTCATGGCACATTTCTTAACTTACTGTATTATGCCAAAAGAAAGCTTCATTTTCTTGGCACTTTTTATCTGCCACGCAATTTCTTTTCCGACTCCACATTTCTGGACAAAAAATGCTTCTTGATACTTATTTTATGTTACTTAAAATTTTGCCCATGAAATCAATAATACACGGTACAATTATACGTTTACGATAATCCCGACTTTGAATGTGTTTATAAGAAGATATAAGAGTAAAAGTACCTTTTTCCAAGTATAAGCTTACCAAAAAAATACGATATGAAACTGTATTATTTTTATAAAATGCGCTATAAAAGAAATTTTAGAGCAATTAGAGTTCAAATATAAAAATTATGGTCCAATAGTTTATGCATAAACAAAACTGCTTTTGTTTTCTACAGTAATAGATTTTCAATACTTAGTAAAAGGAGATTGTATTCAAACATTTATAAATATTAATATATATTCAAATTATGCATTTCAAGAAATCTTGGCACGTCAGACACATCATTATAGTCAGCTCGTGGATCTCTCGCCTGTAACTCTCACGACATCAACGATTGACAGCATTAACAGCCCACATTATTCTGCTTTAAGAAATTTGGCAGCGAGTCTTTCGTAAATTGCAAACGTTATGACATTCATTACGTGCAGAATGTGACATTTTTCGGGGGACATTTGGACCTAAAACTATCAAATATCCCTAACAGTAAGGTATTAAGAAATTTCACTCACAAAAAAATTTAATTCCCCCTCCAATTGATATTTCCTAAATTTTGCAAATCATTCGCTCGAAAACCCAGGTTCTATTGCTAATCAAAATCTTATTTTCTTTTGACAGGAGTATTTAAAGAGCAAAAGTGCCGAAATCTTACGCAAACACTTTCAAAACGAAATAGTAAGATTTATATTCATTTTATTAAATGCTCAAAATATTTCAAACATTTCACATCTTCGACAGATTTATCAAGTAATTAATTTATCTTTTACATCAAATATTAAGATTGTTTCCTTATGTAAATCATAAAAAATACTGATATTACTTTTTAAATAGTATTTCTCAATTACATATTATGAGGATATTAATTTTAATACTTCCACTTTTTAGGTAATTGAATAGTATTCATTAACAATGCAGAACTTTTATTGCAGCGCTCCATCCTATATGTCACTAAATTTTTGCCACTTATCATGCAATACAATTCAGCTAGTTTGCTGGGCATACTGAATTGTTTACTTTCAATTATAACCGTTATTTAATATCTGATGTTTACTATTACGAAATGGAATATTTTTGAATCCTCAAATTGCGACAGATATCCCAGCCACGTTATCTTAAACTTAAATCTATATTGTTAATTGTGCATATATAATATACTAGTCAATACAAGATTTCATTGCCCGGTAATATATTTCTTAATTTTCGCTGCAGCGTAAATTTACCTTTATTTGTTCTTGTTAACCATTTAGATATTAAAAAACATCATTTTACACTTTTCAACAATGGAAGAAATTAACACGATTAAATATTTGATGAATCATTGATAGAAATTTGAATTTTCGGGTTGCAGTGTAATTTAAGGCTAAATAAATTTTCAAAAAAATTAACAAAATTTGGGAAAAATTAACATGAACAAGGCATTATATCAGAGGAAAGATTTTTACATTTTAAAAAGTTGTATACATTTTTTGTATAATATTTTGAAAAAATTTCGAAAGAGATCCTAAAACTCCGGAAGTAAAGTTTAAGTTTCGAAAAATTTATCATATTTTTTATATAATATTCGGAAATTTTTTCGAAAGAATTTTAAAAATTCTGCTTAATTTTTAATAAAAGATGCACTGAGATGCACAGTACTGCCCTCTAAATTATGCGAATGTGAAATTTATTAGCTGTAGATTAAACGGTCTTTTAATCCTTTGCGGTCCGATGTCGAGTGTGACTCGACATTCAACACCGTGCATCATTTTGACGTTTTATTTATTTATTTTTCAAATTTAATTTTTAAAAATGCTTATATAATGGTTAAGAGATGTAGATTAATTTTTCAAAGAAATTACTTTAAATATAATTTCATTGTTATATAGTTATATATTATTTGATCAATAGATGTTTAAATTTGTAATACACCTTCGAGTTTTAAGAGAGTTCAAAAATAAACATTGACAAACCATTGTAAACAGAGAAATTTAATATAAGGGATATTTTAGAGAGATATGTATCTTAACCTACGATAGATAAAAGTTGAAATAACTACCCATAACTCATTAATTTATACATTTTCCAAAATTCAACGTAACTTACCCATTCTTACTCCGTTCATAATTAATGGTGAGCAGTTTTCAAAACGCAGTACGGTACCTCTACTTGAACGTTAAAGATATGGAATATAGCGACGAAGGCTGTTATCCCCTGGCTTCTGAGAGGTTACAGTTAGATCGTATTTGAGGGTTTCAATAAATGATTAAATGATGTTTGTTTGCTAGAGCTTCGGATAGAAGAAAGGCAAATAAGATTCTTCAATCTTAAGTTATTCACAAATTGAAAGCGATATTCTTACTACTAACAAGGATTTAAAGAGAACTAAAATGTTATCCAGACTTTTACGTAATTCATTAAAAAAATCTTCCACCTTATAAGAAGAGCATCAAAAAGAAAACTAATAAATAATCTGAGTATTTATAAATTTTTGAGAATCTAGAAATATTTTTAGATCCTTTTATTCCAGAAAGCAAATATTAAATTTTTTTAACGAAAATAGTTAGCCAAATTCGAACCCGATAGAAATATAAGCAGTAAATATAAATGTGATTAAATAAGCAACAATAATTGAAATAAATGTTATAAAGAAATTTGACAGTTTTCATAGAAAATTAGAGAAAGGTGAAAGAAAGTGATGTGCCAATTCACCAGAAAGCGTAGTTCATGATTTTATTTGCTGTAAGTTTGATTTTCACGTAAAGAACATCAAAAAACAACAGCTCAGTAGTATATCTTTAATGAAAGTACAGAATGTGCACAATGATATTACTTGGCTTCAAATCCTAACTAATCCTTTCTGAAATATTTTGGAACACACTTCCAGATAGACGAATTTTGTGTATGTCTTGCTCTTAGCTTAGAATTTTTCGTCTTCATTTTCAAGTTTTCTAAATGTATATACAGGTATAATATCCAGGTTCCAACATTAAAGGATTATAAATTGAATATTTATTCAAAAAATAGTTATAATACTTGGTAGAGGTACTGGATGTAATACTTGGTATAAACTAAAAGAAAAGATGTAAAACTCTAAACTCCCTTTTTAAATGATTTCAAAGAATGAGAAGCTCATATCATTGGAATTAGATTGCCCAAAAATTCTAGAAGTTTTTCCCATAACATTAAACACTTGACTTATGAATTTATTTAACTTCCTAATTAGATGACACATCCAATAATAAACATTTATTTTTATTCCTATAATAATGTAACGAGTTTTAAGATAATGAAAAGTTTCTAAATGATTCTGGCTTTTTAAATTACTGAAATACTTTCACTTAATTGCAGGTTTAAAATTAATAATTCAATAATTAGATGCGCGTATCAGAGACGTCATTTATGTGAAGTAACTAATAAAATTATTATTAAACTATTAATGAAATTATTCATTCAAAAGTACTTGAAGGAGTTTTATAGATTTAATAGAGAATATATGATTGTGCAACACATGAGCCGTGATTTCAATTAAATATTTTGTAGATTTTTTTAAAAATTAAGTTTTAAGACTTGGTTTAACAAAATTGTGTTTGTAATTTCGTATTGGGTTTAATAGTATTTGATTTAAAACAAACAATTTTTGGCACAATTACTCTGACATTTATAATTTCTCAAGAATAAGAAAATATCATGCTTATCATCACAGAGAATATCAAAGAAATAGAAGAAAAATTATAATAGATCATTTTTCCTTTTGTCTTCTTTATAGGCTATAAAAATGAATGAGAGATGTTAGACCAACGTATAAAGGTCCCTTGTGTAAACATATTCCAAGGCTTTTGGAATACATTTCTTTCGCTTCAAATTCAATGTGGGGGATTTAAGACAAGGTCTGATCATTTTGGAAAATAAATATACGGATATATAATTTTGATTTTGAGTCAGAATGTTTTATACAATTCAAGATACTTGGTAGGCATAAGAATATGTTGTACACAAATCCTTGTTTGTCTTTAAAAAACGACTGTTTTTTTAGTTCTGTCATCAATTTTGGACAAGATCAGATTTAGATTTAGATTTATAAAGCTTTCATTTTTTATGTAAGTTCACAAGTGCTATAGAGATGTTCTTAGCTTTCATGTTTTGGAACTCATGTAGATATTCATAAATGCAAATGGAATGATGACGTTATTTATCAATCATATGGATTTTCAAAATCAGTAACAGAAATTGCATTAAAAATAAGTCAAACAATTTGAGGTGTGATGTTATTTTATAATGCGTTAGCAGAATTTAATTTTTTTTTTTCGTTTTGTAGTGGGAAAAAATTTATTATTGATAGATTAATTCCGACATATTTTACTCTTTGTAATGTAAGATTGTACTTTTCGTCTTCATTTTATTTGCCTTTTTTTATAGTTTTCCTATTTAGACATGTTGACCTTTTTTTTATGTTACCATGTTTATTTGTGTAAATATCCACTTGTTAAAGACGATACACAGCGAAAAAGAAAAATTTAGGAACCCCTTAACGGCAATTTATAGCCAAATATGAAATGCCTGGATCTATTTTAAGACATTGTGGTAAACATAAATCAGTTTTTTATAATTACAACTGGCAACCTGGAGCAATATCTTAAAACGCATAAATCCTCCGTTTAGATTAAAAATATTATTTTTTAGTAATCTTTTAACAGGTTACTTTTTCGTTTAATGTTATTATTGTGAAGACTTTTACTTTCTGGTCTTCATAGGGGATTTAATATATGATATCTGTTAATATTCACTATAAAGATGCATTATGTCTGAGATATTTCAAAGTTTTCGGTCAAATACGAAAGAATAAACGCCATCTAAATAACGCCGTATGAAAAAAAAATATTTTTTTCTGAATCAAAAGTCGAATGGAATAAAATCATCAATAAGATTACGCATGAATAAAATATTTAAGAATATTAAATTATTTTTATTGATAATTTTAAAAGATATCTGAAAATGGTTTTTTTTTTCACATAAAGACACCTGTCATTTTTTAAAATTTAATAATTATCTTTTTTTGTGGATTCGAAATGAAAAGAAATCTTTACGTGTTTCAGAGCAGGAGTTAATATTTGATCGTGCTTTGAAAAAAGTAAACTGCACGTGGGTTACAGATTTTCTAAAATGTAACTTCGAACAAAACGTAAAATGTCTTATCAACTTCAGTGAACAGAGCGTAATGCAATAGAAACAAGAAATGAACAAAACATTTTTTGACAGATATTTCAGACATCATTTATCTCAGTTTTTTCGCTATTTTCTCCGATTTGAAAGAAGTTTTGATGATAAATCATTTTTTCCCTCGTTTTCTATTTTACAAAATTAGCTTTTGGAAGCTCATTGTACTGTCCTAAGCAGATATAGCACATATAATTTTGCTCAATTCTTCATTAAAAACTTGATGACCTGGGATATTTATGCCATTTGTGTGCGAAGAGAGAACAGACAAAGAGTGGAGATAACCTCCAACTGCGTAACATATTTTTAGTAACAAATTTAACTACTGTAAATTTGTTTATTTAGACGTATAATAAAATGTGAAAAATTTCAATTTATAAATAACAAAATAAAACTCTAGAAAACTTTATTGCTATTAGAAACATATCTGATAACAAAGTCATATTAAATATACTTTTGTTTTCCATTATAGGTTAATATCTAGGAAAATTCGATGCATCCATAAACAAACATATGAGCGTTTCCCTCATAGAGAGTATGTTTCCAGATTGTTCTACAAAGGAAATGAACTGAGGGAATGCAGAAATAAGTTTGAACTCCAAAAAAGTAACATTTAACCCTCTATCAGCGAATGTTGACTTATAAAGGAGAATTTGAGGGTTATATGGTCTTATGATATGCAAATAATCGATCACAATATACAGATCATATTATTTAACTTAAAACTATTAACATGTCTAAGCAACAAAATTTTTCTAATATTTTAATTAATTCAAAATCTAATAGGATTTCCGTATTTACTTGCTATAACAACTTAAAATCTAAACTCATAAGACGGACTTTTACATAGTTTTGAAACTCCAAAAAAGGCAATATGATATCAATTAAAAGCTTATATAATTGATACAAACTTTGAAAATTAATATTATATATGACTCAAAAAACTCTTATATAATATCATTTTTGCTATGCAACTTCTTTTTATTAATTTCGACAAATTTAAAATAAATTGATTAGTTTTTTTAGAAATGCGTGTTCCTGTAGGTGAAAAGAAATTCTTAACCTGTTTGTCATTTCATCAACTATTTAAACTCGAGGCTAGAAGAAACTTGGATTGTTTTAGAAGCCTGAAGATTTTATTCCAACGCAATTTTTACAAGGAGAAAGAAAGATAATTCACGTGGGGAGCACGCAGTGGGAAGATGGATATTTAAGGTTTCATGGAATTATGATAAGAATGAACCTGATACCTTTATGAAATTTTGACAATAAAAAAATCAGGCAGATTGCATCGCGCATTAAAAATGTCCATTTTTTTTAAATTAAAGTAACATTGAATTAATGCGTATCCTAAAGAGAGGCTTAAAATACGTCCTTGAAAGAGAGAATTAAGCTCCGTCAATTTGAAATTTAAATTTATTAACGATTCAACATTCTTTTTACATCAAATTTAGAAAGAGATTTGATTGTTACCATGTGCTCAAGTAAGGTTCCAAAGACGGGATTCTATTTCATTGAAGTTTAGTTTAGTTACACTAAAACTCCGATGTAAAGCAACACTGGAGCTATTTTGGGACGGGCCTCGTAATTTTAAACCTTGGTCAGACAATTTCATTGAAAACAAACTCAATATTTAGAGGAATTAAAATGTTTAACAAATGGTCTTTATCTTTCTTTAACTTAGTTAAAATAAATCCCTTTTAATTCAGCAGCAGAGTTATTTCAAGACTGAGCTTATAATTTTTATCAGATGAGGCCAATCTATCCCCAATGAGATTTTAAAATAACAAAAGGATACAGCCCTTTTGATTTGTTTTACCTTTAATGCTTCTCATTGCTGTTTGATTGAATTCTGAACTTTGAATTCTTTGGTCCCAAATTTGTGACTTCACAAAGAGGAGTTCAAATCCTCCCCGAGGAAAAAATAGACATCTTGAAAAATAATAATTTTGGAAACAGTGCTATGAACTATTTTTATGAGATTTTCATGCAGTAAAATTTCAACTCATAAGCTTATTAGTGCTTATTAACAAATGGTTAAAATCCTTCAAATATTTTATTTGATAAATACTATTTATGAGCCTACTTGCAGAATTACCTTTGGTGTAGAGATTTATTTTGAATAATTCAATCTTCAATTAGTGCTAACGATTATTGATGTGAATTGATATAATTTTATGAAATATATCTTCACAGTGATCATTATAAAGGGAAAAATTAGGTCAAAATGTTCATCTCCTCAAATTTTTTACTATCACACTATATTTGTTATATTTATTTCGAAGTTTCTTCAGACAAGAAAAATATTTAATCTAATCTAAATACCATACGCAATAGATATGAATTTCCACTCTGGTTTGTCCTTGTTCGGACCTTGTAATAACAAACACTCTTCAGAAGGCAGGAACACAATCCATGCATCTCACAAAACGAAAATGAATCCAGCACAAACTGAAATATTTGAACCTTCGAGGAGAGGATTTGTCACTATAACAGAATGAATCAGACCGATGAGCAAACGATGCTGAAAATGAAACTTTATCATCAAAAATAATCATAATTCGTAATGCATTCATAATTCACATTTGATTCCGATTCTCTATTGAAAGATAGAGTTGTGTTTTCTATATCCCTTGTTCCGTATACAAAATATCGAGAGAATAGTAGGATTTAAAAGGGCTCTCTTAAAACTACCGAATAACGGAGGGTTTAAAAAAATTTAATGTATGAAATTCATGATTAAATTTACTGCTTTATATCTTATTTTCAGTTCTCTCAATATCAATTTTTACTCGTCAAAGAGGTATTTTGAGCATTAATAATTTTGAACCTTGTTGGAATGAAAGTAGAAACATTTTTTTTTGGTAACTTCGCAAAGTATAGACTTTATCGTTCAATCTAGGATGGTGAAAAATCTCCGAAAGAAAATAATTCTTCTCTCATAAAAAATTTGAAGTAAATTTTGAAAATATTTTTAATTCATCTCATGCTGATATTAAAAAAAGTACATTTAGTTACAGGATAATTATTATTAAGCTACCATCTAAAAACTGTAGCTTCCACTGCCATCTGTTCAATTTTTTATTTAGAATCTTTTTTGAGTCATGTGACATTCTAGTATATAAATGGAACTTTGTCATTTTTTTTCGTTTCCCGCTTAAGACCTTTTCCATTGGAATTGCTCTTAAGCAAGTAAAAAAAATTGAGTTCGTTTGTATTATTTATAATCAAAATATTTTAACACATTTTATTTTGTGTGTTCTATTAAAAAGCAAAATTATTCATTGTAAGTAAATCGATTTTTATCTTTCTTTCTTGGCGTAATATGTAAATAGAAAGTTGCAATTTTAATGAGATTTGCATCGTTAAAAATAACGAGTGTATTAAAGAAGTGAAAATTGTGAAGAGAAACTTTTGAAGTAAAAATAAGAATTACGAATGCTGTGTCCATTTAGTTTTCTTATTAAACTTTCTAATTAGTTTATTTTCCCAAAATGCAAATCTTTCAATGAATTGAATAAAAAAGTTAATTTATTCTAATCAATTTCGAACTGATAACTTGTCTTCTATACTTTCTTAATTATGGGATGTTATTAATTCATATATGATCTGTTAATTTATAATTAATTATAATTAAACCATATAATGTGGATTAGACTATAATCAATTCTTGAAATCGTTTAAAAGTTTATTGCGTATTTAAAATAATATCTAATCTCGGTAAAGTTTAAACATTTGATCCTTATAAAATCAATATTTGGCTTTATATATTTAATTTTAGAAAGTGTAATGCTTTATATATTCCTTATTTTATTGAACTATAAGAAATTTGAAATTTTTTTGTGTTCGACATCTGTTTAGTAATAGAAAATTAGTACTTTTTAGTATTCCAGTATTTTTTTAGTATTCCTTTTGTTTCGAATGTACTATTTTTTTATTTGAATATTTGGAATCATGTCTGTAAAAAAATTAATGTACTTGCAAACGTTTTTATACAAATCTTTATTTCTTCTAATGAGATGCGATTGTTTCGAAGATGAGATGCTTTCTTTTCCGTCATGTTTTTAAATAGAATTTTGCTTCTGAATGATTTTATGTATTGATAGTTTAAGTTTATTCATTTGCTTTTCTGTTAGAATGTTGTTTCAACTGTAAGAGTTTCCATTTAACCGCTCGATGAAGCGTTTTTTAAAATTATTCTGTAAACTTTTTTGTCTTATGTTATTTGTTATAAAAATGCTGCAGTGGAATATAAAATCGTTTTCATTCATTGGTGTTTTATCGACGAATCTATTTACTTTTAGTTTTACCTAAGACATAATTTTAGGCATGGTAAAGAAAAAAATTGTCCTGTGACTTTAAAATATAGCAAACTCTTGAAAATTTTATTTAAAGTAGAATGCATAGTTAAATTTGTATTGACTAATAGGTATCAATTTCTGTTTTTTAAATTTCATTTTCTTATAGCAACTGATAAATATCATATGATTAAGTCGAAATGTGTGCAAATTTTTGACTTAAACTTCCAACTCTTTGGAAGTGGGGATATCGTCCGTCATCTGCACATCGGGAGATATTTCACAAGTGAATTAAAATTCAATACCCGTTTATATTAATGCTTTAAACAGACAAATTATAACTAAACTATCTAAAGTTAATCAAATTAAGTTCTTAATGGTGTTAGGTATCCCATTGCTCTAAACTGGACGACTTGGTTGAAATATTTTGTTTAATGCTCAAATAAATAGGCGACATAAGTCAATGTACAGTATGCGTCAAAAAGTACAGCGCTGAAACGAAAAGCTTAACACAATTACATTGTGATCGGTGACCTTATTTTTCTCTAAGGTAATAACATACTATTAGCGTGTTGATTTCTCATGGTATGCGTAATGTAAGTGTTCAAGGTGTGTGTTATCAAGCTGTTAGACGATGTTTAAATCGTTCAAACGGATTCTCAAACATGTTCTGAAACAAATATTGCCGTTGGCTCCTGCAAAAGAAACGATTTTCTCAATGCAGGTACAGTCCTTGCTGTATTTTTAGAGTTGAAAACATTCCCCTTTAACACGTCGTCATCAAGTGGTATAAGATTTGAGGAATGGACGAGTATGAGGAGTCGGTACTACGTGAAAGGATTCATTCTTGAAAGTCTTCCTGCAACATGGCTAGTGCCGGTCTCGAGGAAGGATGGTTACGGAGGAAGCCACTGTCTATCTTTTGACTGTTCATTTTATGTCAGAATCTTCTCAAACATGAAAAAATGACTCGATTATTGAACCGTCTTATTTAACTTCTCTTGGAAATGGTCGGCCACCCTTTTCAAAACTCCGGTCAGTACTGTAGTTTCTGTACTGTATATTTTGGTGCATTCGATATCTCAAATTTAGGCAATAATGAAAAATTGTAATACGAATAGTTATTTCATGGAATAACTAATTCGTTTGCGTATTTGAGATTGAGTATATCCCTGACAGCAAAACATTTTTTAATTAAAAATAAAGTTTAAGTAAATTTATTGAAATTCGCATTTATTTCGAAAAAAGCATGTTTCTGGGATTTGTTTGATTGTGTTTAATCGATTTTTAAAACACAGATGCAAGTGTTTTATAGTTACAGGATAGAAGAAAAATATTTTTCTCAATGAATGAATTTTAATTTGCAAGTCATTTAATCGATTATTCTGATAAATAATCCAATATATCAAATAGTGCGAATATTAAAGCAGTTCAGTCCCTTATATTCTATTTTTGAACAATCGCTTTCATTGACTGCCCTATTTCGGATAATCGCAATGTGAATTTGTTTCAGCCTTCATATTTTTCTTCAACGCCATTTTATTCAAAAGTTCGAAACTGAATATTTGAGAACGCCCTTTAGCGTTATTCACAACTCTTTCATAAGATATCAAAGGTGAAGAGACATTGCAATCGAATCACTACGAGATATAAAAAAGAAGCCCCCACAAATGTTTAATTTTTTAGGCAGTAGATAAGCGGTTTTTTCATTCTGTATTTTTAACAAATTCCATATTAATGCTAATTCTATTTTATTTCGAGGATTCGTATACCGAGTCCTGTGAAATCGGCAAATTCGGTTTGACGTTCAATTGCCCAGCTTCTGCAATTTTCTAAATTGGAAAACCCCGTGCCCTTATGCTCATCTGTTTTCCTGTCAAGACTATAATTGAAATATTAAGAGCTAGATGGTGGAACTTTGGCGTATGAACATAAGACCAACTTTACAAATTTCTATTTAGTTTTGATGGAAATCCATTCCATGGAGGGCTGTAGTTGTAAAAATTAATTCATCAGATATAAAATGCATTAAATTAATGAAATTTGGTATAGAAATTAAGCATCTAAAGTGTGGACATGCATGACATTCCGAGCCAAATCAGTCTTTCGGTTTGTATTTTCTATGTAAACGCTATGACTGTATTTTCTGTGTCAAGACAATTTTTCGATCTGTGTAAACGCATTGGGTTTAATCAATAAAATTCCGTATGTGATCTTGTGATTACAATTTTTCGTATTAAATTTTGCTTTCAACCGATAGAGAAAAAAATCATCCAAAGTGTATTTTTAAATTGAAAAATTCATCTAAGACATTTTCAGTTTACTAAATAGTTCATCTCCCAGGAAACTTATTAAATGCTCGATTAAAATAAAAAAAAACCCGCATATACCTGTAAATGCACAGGAAATATTTCAAATTATGAATGTTGAAATTTGGCATTTTGAACATGGTTCTATGAAACGGTATGTAATATTATAAAGTGTCCATATCTTTTAAATTTTAATTTTTTTAGATTTGAATTTCATAATGAATAAGCTCTTTGATCAGTATTCCCAAGTTATTTGATGGCTTGGTGAATACAATTCTCGCGTACTAAATGTTCAAAAGTATATATGGAAAATATATATGATGGATTGTTATAATGATGAATTTGAAGAATTTCAAAGCATACGCCAGTTATTCTACTTGGGAATGTGTTAGAATGTGTTTTGAAAAATTAAAATCGTTAAGCATTTTTACTGCCAGGATATCAACCAACTCCGATACATGAATATTTATTTTTAAATATCTTTAAAAAGAATTTAATATGCTTAAAATTGGATTCTTTCAATTTCCAATAATTTTTTCTAAAACTAAACTTCATTTTTAAATGCATAAAATTATTGCAGAAGCGCAATGTTTAACTGAAATCTAGATCTAAATTTCATTATAAACTGAAACTAAGTGATAGCTATAATCTTATTTCGAGAAATGGAGACAGTCTATATTTAAGGAGAACATTTCAATTTTCAGTCTTCATTAACAAGTATTTTTTTTTCAAAGAAGTTGAATTTGGCCAAACACACCCGAGTGTTACTACGTCCACACACAATATTGATTTACGTTATTCAGATATTGAACATTTTAAATTCTCTTCTTTCTGTAATGCTTAGTTTTGAATCGAATCCTTAAAAGAAATGGTTCAAATTTGTTATCCTTTAGCTTTCTTTACAGAATGTTTATTTGTAAAATATGCTTGTTTGTCTCTTAACTGTATCCTGTTTTACTTGCTTGGATCATTATTCAATCAACTGGCATGTATATTTTGTGTGCCTGTTCTGAATATTTACTCATTCTCAATCTATTGCTGTTGATTATATGAAAAGAACCAATGAAATTGCTGTTTTCTGAAATAGATCTTGAATACTGTTTTTACTTAAAGGCAAATTTCTGTCCTCTATCATACGGTTGTGTTTTAGTATTGAACCAAGAAATCGCTGTATTCAACGGGTGATTAATTTGTCTAAACATAGAAATCGATGAAATTGGAATAAATTGCATGATCTGTCCATCAATTTTGGTGTTAAAATTGTATTACATTTAATACCAATTCTTCTATTATATAAATTCTACTGAAATTACTATTCAAATTCAAGGGAATGTTCAATTTATGTGCATACGTCTCAAAATTTAAGCCAATTTGTTAAAACTATTCACATTCTATTATGAATAGTTCCATTCTTTCAAGACAATCTGAAAAAACGTATGTTCTTTTGGAGTTTGAAAAATGTGTTTAAGCATTTGATTGTTTATTATATAGTTGAAAGAAATAAGTCTGATTAAAAATGAACAAACCGGATATCAAGGATATGAGATATGTACAAGAATTTTCAGTTCACAAAAATTCGCGATTTAAATGTTTTAGATTCGAGTTATGACCCAATATTGATTCACTTAAAGTTATTGAAAATGAAACTAAGAAGAGATACTGTTATTTCAAATATCAAATTTTGATTCCACATTTGTAATGTGTATCGTATTTAAAATGACTTTTAATTTAACTTTGATTTAAATCGGTTTTAACTATATTAAAGAAATAATTCATCTATAACTAACATCTAAATTTGAGTTGCAAGAGGTTTTTAATAGCTTTAGCTTAATAACGATGCAATAACTAAATTATGACAAATATAGAATTTTTGTGTTAAAAGACTACATTAATGTATGACAAACTTCTGAAACGAACTTTTTAACAAGATATCAAAATCTGAATGACTTTACATAGTTTGGATTGGGCAGAAAATAGTTTCGCAAATCCTAATATTTAAAATATTACATAACAATTAACGAATTTAAGCAACTCAAAATTCAATACCTAAATAAGACTATCAAATTCGCAAGTAAGCTTACAAATTTTGACTTCGTTAGAAAAAAATCTTCTGTACTCATTCTTGTGGAAAATTAATAATTTCTCTTGTCATCTAAAGCATGCAACTCTTAGTTACTATGCGATTGACCTTAATTATATAGTAAGCTGATAGATATTCTATTTCTAATCACCATGGGGAATAACTCCATTTTGGTTAAGCCAAAACCATGATTTTATGAATTTTATATTTACATCCAATTTGTCAAAAGTGACGTTTTTATTTCTTCATTTTAGATGTACAAGCGCCCTGGTGAAAACCCTAATGGTAAGTTTTGTCATATTCCTTAGCAATTTAGAATTTTGTATTAACGGCGACTGAGAACCCGAAATACACTAGAGATGCAACAATTCAGGACACTTGAATATTTTTCATAGACAATGGATCCAATTTTATATACTTTGCTTGCTAACTTTATTTGTAGGTCCATTTAATCAACAACGAATTATCGATAGATAAAAATGAAGCACTTGATTTCAGCAATTTTTTTTCTTAGCAAAGCCAGCAAAGATATTTTTACAAATTTGCAACTTTCTTTCGAAGTATGCCTTCTGGTAAAGAATGTTTTGCAGGCATAGTGTAAAAAATATGCAGACATAATGACTAAAATAATGACCTCCGACATTGAAGTTAAACTTAGCGACCAATTTGGGAGAAAGGAAATTTCCTCAATTTTGGAGATGCGCTTATTTGAAATAAGGGAATTGAAGCCCTGTCACAGGATCCACAAAGAAAGGAGATGAACAGATGAGTCACTAGAAAGAGCTGTTAATTTGGAGTAGTAGTTGCAGAACGTTTTGTAATTTTAGTTTTTAGCAGCAGTTTTCAGTTGAAATCTTGATCGTTCTTGTGTCAGGCTTTGCTGTAATTAGTATTATGTATTGGTGTTTACATGAATTTTCATTGTTCCTGACTGATTCTATTGAATTTGGATATTTTATAACTGACTGACTATCCTTAATGGCACACAAATATTTTAAAATATTGATCCCTCTAGTTTAATACTGTGGAATATTGTTAATATCTTATATTAATATTGTACATATTATGCGACAGAATGTGCTAACTGGGATGTTTTATTTTTAGCAGTGATGTCATGACTATTTCTGTTAAAATCATGTTTTTTGAGTCCATCAAACTATTTAGTAATTTTTTAGCAGATGCAAAGATCAAATCACTTCTCTGCTTATGCTTCTAGCTTAAAATCAATAAAGTGGGTGGGCCGATTTAACCAAATTTGGCTGTAATTACACTAGTTATTTGCTTCTTAGCATATCCCTGACTACCCAAATTAAAAATTTAAAAAATATGCAATATTGAATTACAAATTTTTGGAGCTGATAAAAAAATGCAAATATTTTGAATTTAAACTTATTTTTTAGAATAAAATTAATCTGGGAACTTGAATTGTATATCCCAATTTGTACCTAAAAAGATACATGTAGCAGCTATTTCGCTGTTTGATCTTTACATCAAAGAATAAAATTACATCAATCTTAAATTTATCTTGAGAGTACTTTTAAGCACTCTAATTTTATTATTCAGTTTTACTTTCTTGACTAGGGCAACAGTTCACATCGATTTTAAATATTTGACCCTATAAACAAGCTAATATGTATGCAAGCGACAGGAATCGCAGCGTAACATTTTCCTCTTCTGAAGATTGTATTTCTAATTCCGGTACATGGGTAAAAACAATTTGATTCCTAAATTTTTAGTTAGAAGAATTTCATATTTCCAAAATATATTATCACTTTGAGGGTTGGAGGAACCGTTACAAGAATTCTATTCGAAAAATGTCCATAATTCCAATTTTATGATTATCACTTTAATGGTAGCATTTTTTAAAATTCCAGTAATATTTTGAAAGAATTTTTCGCTGCCTTACTACCTTATTCTAATTTTGGAGAATCTTTAATTTGGAATATATGCACAAATTTGTGGTAATGAATAAAGAGTTTCCCAAAATTAATTTCTGTTTGAAATTAATATTGAGTAAGGAAACAAAATTTTTAATGCAGTCTAATATGGAATATCAAACGGTATATTACCTGATTTTACAACATAAATAACAGGGAATTACGTACAAGGAAAAATTAACTCGAATTTCTCAATTTTTCACTATTGAGAATGCTTTAGTTCTTCTAGTTCAAATGGGTGCTTTTAAAAAAAATTCTTGCTCTGTTGGTTTAAGCTGCAATATGGAACTGAATATTTATTCTTGATAATGGTTTATATTTACAAATGCATTTTGTTCGAGTGCTTTCATTATGTCGACTGAAGAAAAATGCTCATCATTAATAGAATTTATTTTAATGAGCACTCGCAACTTTTATATTCTAGATATAACAGGGCTTGAAGCAAAAAAATTATGAAGTTCATTCCATGATATTACTAAATTTTCGGGCGAAAAATTGAGAACAATTGAAGAATTATCGAATTAGAGAAGGGTAACAATGTTCAAAATTCCGGTATCGATATATTGGTAAAATTCAAGCTAAAAAAGGAATTGTTTTCAAGCACTTTTTTTGTTAGTGCCAGTAAAATACAATAATATACGAATAAATAGTTTACATATACAAATATACGTAATACATATGCACTCTTTATCAGTTTCCTATTAGTATACTCTTTGAAAATTTGCTTGTAAATATTTCTTTGAATGTGTTTAATATTCCAAGATGGGCAGTAAATTTTAAAAAAAAATTATTTTTAGATGGTGCCGGTGGAAAGAGGGTCCATTTTGCTGATGAGTCCATTCATGGACCGGTATGTGTGATTTGTTGGTCACAATGTAATGTGTCATAAAATTTCCGTGAACTTTTATTTTAGAAATATAAATGTTTGATATCGTTTCTTCTACATACACCTGTAAAACTGCATCACAAAAGTTCAAAGAAATGGTGTCGCTGTAATTTTTTCCTCTTTTGATTTTGAGAATGGAAAAAAATGTTGCTATAGAATTGTATAGACTACATACTACGAAGTTTTGTTTTTGTAATTAGTAATGCATCTTTAAATTGTGTATAAATCTAAATTTAAACTGAAATAAAGATTCCTCAATATTTAAACAAATCTTGAACTTTATTTAGTCTACTATTCTTTAATCATTGCCTTGGTAAATGTGTTCAATTAATCGAATTTTGGAGTGAATTTCAATTAATAAATATGAACTGAAGTGGCTTACCGAGTCTCGGATATCGTCGCTATGCCTTTTATAGAGGAGTGCAAAAGGAAATAGTTTAAAGTAACTTCTAATTTTTTTTCGTTGTTTTTGAGCCTGTCTTGAATATTGGTCTGTAGATCATACTATCGTTATCAATTCCTACTTTTTATTGGAAATGCAATCCTCCTTCAGCGGATAAGTTTTAAACCTTAAAAAATGAACCCTTCTACAACTTTGGAGGATTTGAGTGTTGAATCTAACTTGCGTTGAATTTATCTAGAATTTCATTAAGATCGATAAACACGCCAAAATTGTGAGAAGTTGTCAAATAATAATTAACAAATGCGGTAAATTTTTGCTCTCACTTGACTGTTTTAAATATAAAAGATTTTGGCAATTCTTAGTTTTCTAATTCTTCTTTAAAATTACTGAACAAACCTTCTCCGGAGTGAAATTTTATTGCTTAACCAACTTAATCAGTGAAAAATCTTTGAGACCATTTGAAAAGAGTTAAAAATACTTACAAGGAATTTTTATATTTGTTCAAAATTTAATCCATTCATTTTAAATTATCTCAAAAATCTTGAAATACATAAATTTATTATATTTGAATGACCAAAGCAGGAATGTTTCACTTTAATTTGGAAACTCTTTTCTTTAAAAAGGAATAATATTTAAATTTTTATACCTCCCGGGAACTAAGTAAGAAACAAATTTCTTGAAGATGGATCTTGGTTTCTGCTCTTTTTAGTAGAGCAATTGTATTTCTATAATCCTTAAATAAAACACTGAATAAATGTTAAGAATTAAACTTTAAAAAAGTGAAACTAAACGTGATACATTGAGTTTTCTCTTTGGCGTTCTAAAAAAACACATTCTCACAAACGAGACCCCAATTCGCTTGTTTTGCTTACATAAAAAGTTTCTTCTTATAGTTTCTCAATCATTTTTAGTTGGTCATAATTCAAAATACGATATTTTAATAGAATTTAAAAGCTACTATAAACGTTAAATACTATAAGATATATTTATTAATTTAAATTTGGTTATCTGAATTTTTTGCTTTTTCTCTTTTCATTCCTTTTACATTTTACAATATATTTTGAAATAATTTATTTGTGACGATCAGATTTTCATAGCATTGTTGAAAAATTAGATAAGTCATTGAAGTGCCGTTAATAACTCAGAATTGTCGCTGATTCTATTTATGACAAGTTCTGGAAGTACTGAAATCGCATGTGTAATTATATCCGGATTTGTCAAAAGGCATTTTTAGGCTGAAAAATAACTAAATGAAATGTATTTTAAGTTAAATTGTTGTTGATCATGGAATCCCAATTTTTTTTCAAGAATTGGAAATTATAAACTTGATTTTTAACTAAAAATTGGGCTAATGACTAAAATGACTAATGACTAAAAATTATAGAAATGTTAAAAATAAACGTTTTAATCTGTGCTGTTTCAAACAAGAGACGATGATTTAATGTTTTCTTCTTTCTTTCAGGAGCCCGTGAGGTTGGTTCGGAGGATGGAGGCCTTGGAACGGAAGAACAGAGCCCTGAGAAGGCAGAGAAAGATGCATTATTGGAGGAATATAAACAAGTAATTAAAGTTAACGATTTCAATTTAACTAAGGATATAGTGAACTATCAATGGGTGTATGCTTTATATGGTCAAAAAATTGGTTTTCTTGGATTTGAACCTTCCAGTGTTTGATAAAGAATAGTTTGAGAATATCCGGGAATTTTCATTCAATAGGAAGTGCATGGAAAAGTGCCTTTTATGTCAAATGAACTTATATGTATCTGTATTTTTGGAGTAAAATATTTATACGTGAAATATGTTTAGTGTAAAAACATTTGCGCTTGATATGATGATACACACAATCCGTTTAGCGTTATGCCGTTTCAATTTTTTTAAAATCAAGCGACTTTTAAGAAATTTGATCGAATGATATTTCCTGAACTATCCAAGATATTATTTTAGATAAAATAAAAAAGGTTTTCACAAATTTTTTTATAGTTTTTTGAACGTTTCGAGACTGTTAAAACATTCAGTTTTTCTTTTATGAAAGCAACTTTTAAGAATCAAATACCGATACAAATTGGGAATCGCAAACTTTACATTTTTTCTATTCTTTCAGAACTTATTCGAGAGATGTCAAATTTTTATGCATTTCTGTTCTTCAGAAGAAAGATTACACGTCCAAAATTGAGAAAAAATTGCATGTTATGATGCCGATCACCAAAATCATTAAAATAAGGAAAAAATTGAGCGGAATCGAAATTTTATTTACTAATAGCTAATAACTATTTTACCAACAAATCTTATATCAATATTTATTATAAAAGTTCAGGAAGAAAATGTTTTGCATCAAAAACCGGGTTAAAATTTTAATTAAATGAAAAATCATTTTTTGATCAATGAAACGCTAGTATTGCGTTGACGGAATTGTCAAAATAAATGAGTATGAAAATTTAATGATCAAACAAATTTCACATAAATTGCAATTTTTAAGTTGGGTAAAAAACGAGGAATATTTATGTGGAACAATATTTAACACATTCAATAATTTTATTTTTAAAAACGAACGACTAATTTGAAGTATTTTTCAACCAAAACTGTTGACCTTGTATTTTTGAAGAGATTAATGGGAAAGAAACTTTAGAGTTCATCTACTTATAACCAAGGACCCAGTCTACCACAATATTTCATTTTTCAGCGGTTTGCGGTTACTTAGAGGGCGGGACGGAAAATAGGTGTTGGACTAACGCATCGTCAGCGGGAAAAGGTTAATTCAGCTCAATGAAAGATTAATTATTCAATTCGCTTCATGATCGATAGTGTGCGTGTTTCTCATTCTATACGTATAGAAATGCCAAAAAGAAAATATATTACGTTAGGTGAAGCTCTGAATAAATTTTATGAATTTGATTAATAAGACGATGACTTCGATATTGTAATTCTTCAATATCGAAGCAACTGCAGAAGCTAGCGATGAAGATGGGAAACGAAAATATTTGCATTCCTGAGGATAATGTTTTACCAAATGATGCAACAGGACAAATCGAAATGCACTCAAAAAGAAACGTAATCTCTCGAAAAGAAAAGTCGAAAAGGAACACTTGAAATGGGAAGAAAAGAATTTGAAAATTTACATCAACCAAAAAATGAGGAAAAAGTTAGATTGGAAAGAATGAAAGTGGAAGGTTAAACTTGGAGAGATTTATTTACTTTTTGGCAGTGATGTATTTTCACTTTTCGTAGATCAGACAAATTTAGAGGGGCGTTACTTCTATTGAGATAAGTAACTAAGGTTTTCAGTAAAAACAGGAAAACCGTGATTTTTTTTTTTTTTTTTGTTCATTGGAACGGTAACTCCGCTATAACTCTTGGTTCAACATTTGGTAAGATTCAGCCTGTAAACCAGATTCCCCATTATTGAAGTATGGATGTCTCAATCACGCCTTATTGATCCATAAAACGACAAAATGGGAGGAGTTGATTTATGTGACCATTTAGTAGCTGACTACAGAATAGCAATTCACGTGGAAAAGGGGTGGTGGACAATGCATTGAAAATGTCAGTTTTCAAGTACCGGAAAAATATTTGTCATCTTGGATTTTAGACGAATTTTTATTTCTTTTGAAAGCTTTTTTTTTTGAGAATGGAGATTTAGGTAGGTGTATGTCAGCTACCGGAAGATCTAGAAAATTCAACATTAATAACAAGCATTTAGTTTGTAACTCCTTTTTTATAAAATCAAAGGACAATAGATGACTTATTGGCAAGCAGTGTCACAGTCGGATATTATACAGACGCAAAGTTGCTTTGCATCGTAATTGTAATGAAAGTTTTCACATGTAAATTTATACAGGTATATTATGTCAACCTTTCAAGTCCGATAATAAATTAGTTTCTTTTAATAGCATTTGTGGTTTTTCAAAAGCATTGAAAAATTGGAGAGATTTCCAGAAATCAATTCTAAGTAGCTTCTCACAAGTTCGCCTTCGTATTCTTATTCCGCTGACGTTCAACAAACGCAACTCTCAATTTTTCAACAGCAATTCCAAATTTTGGCATCACTGTAAGTTGTGGCTATATGCTCCGAAATTAAGAGATATTACCGTTTGTTTGAAAATTCGTCCCTTATAATTTTGGTGGTTAATGGGTTAAACTGAAATTAATTTTAAATAAACGAAACAAATTCCCTGAATTTTTTTAAAAAGAAATTGTTTTTAACTAATAAAGGTATAGGACGGGGTGAAAATTTTAAACTGCACTAATTATCCACACATTTACTATATGATGAAATACTAAAATGGTTAATTTGTTTGAGACTTCTTTCGAAATAAGTTTTGAAGATTTTAGAAACTAGAGAAAAGTGAGTAGCTTTGAAATTAATTTAATGAAATGAATTAAAGTAATTAAACAGACAACGATTGAACATTCTCATGATAAATAGTATCAAAATATCATTCGAAAATGCTTTCTTTCAAAATACTCTCGACATGAATGAGTTCAGATGTCGGTGGAAAAAAAATCTGTTTGGCCAGTGATTTTGAATACCACTGTTCCAGATTTCCAATCTTCTGATTTGAAGTCGTGTATAATGTTTCATTTGCTAACATCTTCAGAATTTGTGGAAATAGCTTTTCATTCGTCTGTTTAAACCTCATTTCCTTGAATTTTTGGATCTGTATTGTATTATTTATAATTGAAGGATAAATACAATACAATATAAACTAAACAATATTTTACTTTTTCCTTATCTTTATAGTATTTAAATTTAAAACCTCAAACTTTTTATTTACAAATATGACTTGGATTTAATACATAATGGATAATAAAATCTTATAACCCGCAAAATATTACAGACAGTGTGTGAAATCTTGAATGTATTTTTTTTCCTATTCAACTATAAAGAATAATTTATATTGAAAATAGAAATCTGCGAAATGGAATTAAAAAATAAATGAATAAAAGTTTCCCTTTTAAAATTGAAATTTTACATTTTAATGAAAATGCAGAGTGGAGATGACACTCTTATCTATTCCAAGCTCCTCGGATAGTTCGAGCTGGGTACGCCCACATTCCAGACGGTCGTTAATTCTGCCACTTAAAATTCAACCGAATGTGTCAATATTATGCGATTATTACGCTGGAAGGCTTTTAAAGCGCTTGCGAACAAATTTAATGCTTTGCCTGGATTTCTGACAGATTACGCTTACGCTTTCGTCACTGTGACTTCCTGCAATTTGCATATGATTTTTAAAGATGCATGTAGTTATTTTACTTGTGATGCATTTTATAGTTCCAAATTCTTGTGATTTTGAATTTTCCTTGATTTATGAACACACGTTTATTTTATATTTATGTACCAATAATTTAAGTAGAAAAGTTTTGATTTAACACTAGAAAAACCGATATTAAATATATACCTAGTTTTACAACACTCAAATTGGCAGGTTTTATATTAGAAAAACTTCCATTGTAATTTTTGGCTTCATGTAGGTAAAATACAGTTCAACTAAAAAGGCATTAATGGTTCAGTAATTATAAAAAAGAAACCTTATGAAAAGTTTGTTTTTGCATTTTTATCCAGTATAGCTTTTAATTCTAAAATGAGTCATAACCATTTCTGATCCTATTATAACGGGAAACATTTTGGGTTAATTAATATAATTTCATATGAAAAATTCATTTCAAATTTTTGCAGGAAATGTCTTAAAATAGACGTATAAATAAACGTAAATACATACTGATTGTTATCCTTGCATGAATTGACATATTATGAAGTCTGAAATTATTAAATACATAAATCTTATCAATTTTAAGCATAAAGTTCGAAAACCATAAAAAGGACGGTCTTGAGAATTCTAGTGTTAATACTTTGAAACATTTTATTACTGCATTAAAAAAATTCCCTTCTGTATAGCAATTCAAAACTAAATGTTGAAATGTTTCTTTCAGCAAAGGTAATTCCAATTTATACTTGAAGTATACGGAATGGGATGGAGAAATGGGATTTTTCCCAAACGTGATTTTTCCCGATACGCATCCATGTTAAATTATACATATGTATATAAAAATCATTTTTTCCCATTGCCTATAAATGGGAAAACTTTAAGGATTTCTTAAATTCCTATTAAGTTACAGAATCAAGCAGTAAAACCTTCCAAGATTTCATCATACGGAAGCACATTTGCAGGCAAACCCTTTTTGCAGGTTTTAAGGCTTTGTTTATGCTTGCCAGTTTTAATCATCGCTTATGTTTTAAATTTGCTAAACAAGCATTTTTAGTTGTCAACTTAATTTATTCGGTAAGGTAATTCCACAGAGAGAAAAAGATCATATTCTTATATGTGGGTCATTCATTTGAACCTAATTAAAATTACTCTTTTGCTAATACAAGAGTATAATTTGCTTTTTGAAACTTTTATTTTTCAATTTTATAACTAGGTTTACGAATACAACTTTCCAAAGTTGCATTAAAAATCTAAATAAACATTCAAACTAGTATATTTTTCTAGAATTTCCCGTTAACTCGATCCAATTCTCACCGTTTTTAGACATGCTTGGTTAGTAGTTGAAGAGCTAAGAAATATTTAACTTTTAATAATTATTTGTTGGAATTGTTATATTGTCATGTCCATGAAACTTAGAGTGATAAATGGATTGAGGTTTTCGGGGTTTCTGGACACATGGCATATTTTCGAAAGGGTTGAAAATATAAAATTCCTAATTCATATGGCCTAGTTTATGGCATACTTTATTCATCTGAATGTGTTCATCAGCTTCATGAAATTTACTAAGCAAATATTTATTTCATTACCTAAGCTAAATTGAAACAATTTTCTCTTTAACAGAAAAATAATAAATTGGAAACAGAAAACCAAGATTTGCATAAAAGAATCAAGGAAAAATCTATTAATACTGTAAGTATTTTCTTGTATTTCTGACTTTAATTTCTTTAGAATAATATTATGCATACATAATGCCATTGCGTAGCACCCTATCACCACCATCACTCGTAGCACCCCAACAACTTGTTACAGCACCACTTTTACCTCAAAGAATAGTTGCTAATTTTAAGGATTCTACTGCTTTTTTAAAAATTGTATCAGATGTATAAATATTTGAACAGTTATTTTATAATTGCAGTTAGTATTATTCCTTAAGATTGCGTGTTTTAGATTTTTCTATAAATCTACCTTTATGCAATTTATTGCGACGAGATTTATGTAAACTTGTGTTCAGTTTCAATGATACTCCTCTCCTTTTGTAGTTTCGCTGTTCTTTAGGATCAATTAAATTTCGAATGATATTGGTTAGAGCTGAATTGGAACGCTTCTTATTTTGTTCAGTAATAAGTTCATTTTATTTGGCAGCATGAAAAAATATCTTGAGTTTCAGGTCAATTTAAGCTTTTGTGAAGGGGGAAATGTTGAAGTACATTTTAATGCATTTAACCTATTCAGCTTCATATAAAATAATCGAATTACTAATATTTGTAATTTTACTCCGAACGTTACCATGCAGCACGACTGCATTTCTTTACTTTAAAAAAATTGCCATTTTGTGCCGGGGTGTTTTAAGTAAAAGAACCCCACGAAAAAAAACCACAACCAAGAGATTGCGTGCTAATATTGGGCAGTATTAAATTTTTTCTAAAAATACCATTTTTATATTGGCTTTTAATATCAAATGAAAATAAATCGGAAATATTTAGTAACAGGGAAGTAGGTAAAAATCGAATTAATATCACCCAAAACTTTTTCAAAAACATTTGTTCACCTAAAAAAATTTTCTAATCATACCATCCTATATTTCATATAAAGTATGAGTATTATCGGAAGAATTCAACTAGACATTTTGACAAAACTTTCAAATCTCTTTCAAATCACCAAAAATCCTTATTTTTGAAATATCTGCCAAAGAAAATGATTATTCAAATCCTTTGAACTAAAATTAGAACTTGTTACATGATATCTGCACCAAATTTGTGTTCAACTTCCTTCAAATTTGAAAAGGTGGAGAAATCACCCCCCCCCTCCCCAGACAATCTATCGAAGTTACAGCAGTTACTACTATTTGAAGAAACCAAGAAAATTAAATTGAATAAGATTTTTCCAGGTGAAATGTAGATAAAATAAAGTTGGCACCAAATGAAACAGTTGTTCATTGTCAGTCTGTACTTCAACACACAATTGGTCCGCGGTGACTTGGTGGTAAGATCTCCGCTCGTGAACCGTAAGTGTTCAGTTTCGAAACCCGATTCAAAAAGATGATCCGTCGTTTAATGGGGTCTATTGCACGTTAACTCCATCAAGAGGTTCATTTTCTATTCCCCACTGGTGTGGTAACGAAGATGGGGGTACCAGCTCGGGTGTTCCTTTCATCTCATCGCTATTCAAAATTACAAGGTCCGTCACAAAAAAGATTTATTGTTACTTTAAAACAGGTCGGGAATATAACTAAAGAAACTTCCACGAGTAATAGAATTCAATAATTCAAAGGCAATTGTAGGGAATTTGGTATGCAATTTGATGATTGCATTTGTAGCTTGATGAAAATTATAGGTTAGAAATATTAGGATTAAAGGGTACACAAATTACTCGTGCTTTTCCAGTGCTGCATGATTTATCGCTTCATAACGATTAAACGCCAAAAACTCGTCCAAGATTACAACTATTAATCACCAATAGCTTAATGTATACAACCGAAAACAGATTCGAAAAAGAAAATAGAATAGCTCTTTTTGTTAAATAAACGTCATATTTTTTAAATCTCTTTGGATGCTCTTCTACCCCTATAAAACAAATTTCGGTCATATAAGGTAATTTGATAATGTATATTTTTTAGGTTTTCAGATAAAGTACAGAATATAAAATTCTTGTAAAGCAATCTGCTTTTCTAGTGCTGTTTGCTAAATAAGAGCAATCATTATCAATGGAGACAAATCACACTAACCTAACATGAAAACCACACTACTTAATATATTTTGTAAACGTGAGCAGAGATGCAAATACAGAATTTTAAAACAAAAATGCTATTGTGTCGCTTCAAGTAACATTTATAGTGTTGTCGTGTGTAACGATTCTTTGAGCTATTAGTAGAATTTATGGAGCTAATTATATAATTTATGGACCTATTATGACAAAATAGTTTCAGATAATACGTAATATCGCCATTTTGTGTATTTTGAACTAATAACAGTTCATAATGCCTAAGGAGGTCTAGACCAAATACGCCTTAACTTGATCTAAGGACATCTTACAGGGCGAAAACTTTAGAGGAAAATAACCATGACAGAATTAAAATATAAAAAGACTCTAGAGTGAAATTTGATGCAGTATATTTGCCCAAGAATGTATTTAACCGTTTACTATTTAAACACCTTAAATTCAGAATTTCGTTTGTTAGAAAGCCACCGTGCAGACGCATCGGATAGTTTTCATTCTAGTTACGCAATTATTTGCTAATAACTATAGTATACAACGGACAGGGAATACACAATTACGTTTTCGTATGAGTATATATTAATATAATGGAAGGGAATTTCTTTAAAATGTGAAATCAAAAATAAATTACCTCATGCAATGAATCAGTGCATTGTAAATAACTATTTTATACAATTATATAGTCATTTGATTTCAATCATTTCGAGTTTCAAGTGACACATATCTGGCTGAAAGGATTTCACGTGTCCTACCTGACTCTCTCTGAAAATGCACACATTGAAAATGGGAGAAAGAGGGAATCGTGTAACCTCATTTCTACTTTGCTTAATAAAATGAATTCCAAAATATTTTATTAAATAAGACCTCGTGTTTCTGTTATATTCGGAAATTTATGCAGGTGAAAACACCAGACTTTGTATAGAAATCAAATTCTTAAACGTATCCTTGTATTAAACAAGTTTTGAATAAGATTTACCATCTATAGTACAAAATTCTAACTTTGGTATTTGCTTATTATTTCCCAAACAAGCAATTTCCATCTTTTGGAGTCATAACAATTACATTTATATATATTTTCAAGGCTTAGTGAAAGAAACAAATGCCTTTGGTAGATGTTTGATTAGGTTTCTGTATTTTGTTTAGCTTTGAATACTTTCCTTTGGAAAAGATTTTGCCTTAATACCCATTTCCATACTCTTTTAAATAAAATATATTCGCATTTTTTTCTTTTAAATTAAAGTTTTAAGTAAATTAAAATTCACGCTACCTTAAATGACTGTGAAATCTACGCGCGCGATAAACTTGGAAGCCTAAAAATTTCGTAATACTGCCCTATAACCGTATCCTTGAAATTTACTGGTTAGTTTGCGACATCTGGAAGTAGCGATTATATTTAAAATGGAGCACGGTGTCAACAATAGGGTATAAATACGATATTTCGGATCATCAAATAACATTGTGCCGTTTCTAAGGTGAACAATAGTGTTTTTTTTTTAATCCAAGAGTTTGATTCGTCATAAATATTGTGAAAAGGGTTTTATATCAATTTTTTTGCTGTCGGTTGAACAATGCTTAATATAAAGTTTTAACAAAATGTGATTGACTTCTGCATTTATAAACTCCTCCGTAATTCTTTCTTTGTTAAATTCGATTTTAGAAATATTTTGGTTAAATAATTGAAGCAACGTTTTTGATTTAAACCCTCCTGGGTCAGTAATTTAGTTGAACTGTCTATTTTCAATTCTGTTAATAAAATGAAACTAATTCATTTAAAAATATTTGAAAAATAATCTCCCTTGGAAATCGTCCGCAACTGAGTCGTTGTCAACGAAATTTTTGCTTTTTATTTCGCTAGTAAACCATAGAAACAATGCACGTTTTTTATAGAATAATTATTTGAGAAAATAACAGTATTGCTAATTTAGCTACAGTAATATCAAAGTTTCGCTGTCCAAAGGGTCATCAAATTTCAGAATTTCTGAACTTATTCTTCACAAATGTTTTTAGCAAATACATTGAAACAGCGCAATATCGAATTATATTTTTTGTGTAACTTTCCCATTTTTCTGGTATGCTAACAAGAAAACTGAGTCCAATCTATAAATGTTTTTCCATTATTTTTTTTATAAAATTTATGTTTTGGAGTATTATATATTTATATTTTAAGAAATTCATTTTGTCTGTCCATTGTTTGATGCATAATTTTCCCCCATCGTATATGCAGATTTGATCCTCTTCGAAGGTTTAATATTTTATTCTTTGGAACTATTTTTTAAGGAGTTCAATTCTACTTATATGTAGAACAAATTGAAAAGGAGCTTAATTTATGAACAAAGAAAGGAGAAGTGAAATTTTGAATTAGCGTCTTCATACAAGAGTGGTGGCGTGATAGTCAAGACTTAAACGTCATAACAAAACGATTATTTTTCCTGTTCTGTCAGCCGTAGATTTCTAAACAAGTTTAGTTGTATTTTCATAAATTGTGAATGCTTTAAATAAAATAACGAATGTATTAGAAATGTCTATTTTTCATGCTTAGCAAATTTCGAAAAAAAGTATCTTGCAAAATAAAATTCCCTATCTCTCCCGAAAAAATCATACGACTGCATAGAAATTAAAACATTCAACGTTACCGACGAGATATCTCGTTTTCCAGATACTTTCCTTTACAAACTTCTGCGGGCTAAAATGTGTCTGTTTCGCCATATTAGATTGCGTAGAATTAGTATAGTAGATTAGTAATTTAGATTTAGTAGTTAGATAATTATTAATTAGTAGTTATTATTTAGTGACAGATTTAGATAATTAGTATTAGATTAGCGTTAGATTTAGTAGTTTGGATGGCAGATAAATAGCGATGAATTTGATAAATACATGAAATAAATGTTTGGATTTTTATGCACTTTATTGATGAATGAATTAAGTATCATTGAAGAAACATTTAGAAACACCAATGGATTTTAGATAATGTATTTTCTGGAAATTTCTTCAAATTACAAATTAGTTAAAAGAAAATATACATCGTTTTCTTGAAGGAAAAAGTAGTCAAGGGCAATTTTCTTTAATTTCAATAGTATCTATGTCGCCAATCTGTTTTTGAATCCTGAAGGATTTTAGAAACTTTAAAAAATGGGTTTTATCATCTGTAGATGTTGGCTATTGTTTTTACTCTTAAAATATCGATAGACATTATTTGCAGAACGTGGCAACAAATTTTCTAAATGAAAACATAATGCTTGCTTTTTTCTTTCATTATATTGAGAATCCCAAATGAAGAGCAGGATTTGAAATATAAGCAATTCAAAAATATTGGTGTCTTTGTAAGTGTCTTGTATTGAATAAGGTGTCTTTTAGACAACCTAAAAATCGTCATCATAGTCAAAACTTAATTATTTATTTGTCAATATTGCTATATGAAGTGGATAGATACATTTTGGATTTTTTTTCTCAATCATCCTGGAAAAAATATTAAATATTTTGCTCCCCTTGAATCAGATAATATTACTTAAAAAAAACTAATTTCAAAACTCACCCATGGATTTATGGAGTAGAGAATTAAAAGCTTTGTTACACGTTGTCTTCACTAAGGCGTGTAAAAAATTATTCTACAATTCCATTTCATCAGACCTGATAACTTGAACCGGTGAACCAGGCAAAGGCACAAAAGAAATTTCTAGAAATGTCATTGGGCCTTTTGCTGTAACTGTGGTTTTTTAAATTTGTTTCAATAGATTGTTTATGTTGAAATTCCCGCATCTGATGTAAAAATGTCACTCAGAAAATTCCAAATTTCTGCTCCTTAGTCTAAGTTTCAAAATTTTCGCAATTGTCATCGCAATTCTAATATGGAAATCAATGGAAAAATGCCTATTTCCACTTTTTTCCTAAAAAGCATTTCCAAAAATTCTAAAAATGATAATATGGATAGCAAGTGCTGGTCTCAAACGATTTTGTTTCCAGCCTTGACTTTCTAATTTTGGAAATAAGATCCAAATCTTGAGTCGCATTTATAATCATTTTCTGCTCTAAGTCAAAATTCTATTATTTCTGTTTCTAATTTTTATTTCTTATTTATCATAAAGTTCGCAAGGCACAGTGATCAAGTAGGTGAATTTCAGTCATTTTCATTTCAGATAAGGAAAAGGAATCTGTTTCATTATAATTCTTGAACATAGCTTTTAATTCTACACTGTATCTATATATCGAGTATAAAATTTTCTTTATTGACTACTTAATCAAGCATCATACAATCTCAACATTTAGTTTTCAATTACAAAGTAAATATTCTATTAAGACTCTTTTTGTCTGTTGACATGTAAAAAAAAATGAAATGTTTCTTTCGAGAATCAATTCTTTGTAACTGGGAACGACCTCAGGTTTTGAAGGAAGCTTTAGGAAAATATAGGCCTAATGTCGATGTTATGAGAGTCACTACATACCTTATTTGAGGTTTGCAGGTCGTATAAAGTGAATCTTGACTGTTTTCTAAAGTCTTAATTTGCTTATATTTTTATTCTTCGGATTGAAATGAATTCCAAAGATCGCCAGTTTCTTTTTCAAGCAGTTCATCCATTCGGCTGCATGACATTTTTTTTTTCTTTTCTCGTATAGAGGACGTGAAACCATTTTTAGACCACCTCTCTTGCATCGGGACGAAACAATAAACATTTTGGTTCAGATACCGTAATAGTTTTTCTAATCTACAGAAATTTTAAAAAGTCGGAATAAAAAAATGTTTTTGCAAAATGTTTTCCGTTTAATGATACATCATCAAAATTGCCTGAAAGAAAAGTATCGTAAATGAAATGCAAGAATGATTATTCCTTCCTTCGAAATTATTAGGGAACGTAAAAGAATCAAATTGTGATAGATATTCAATTTTTACCAGAATTCTTGTTAATAACTCAAATTCCCATTTTATCAAATCAGTGGCATATAGTTCAAAGAATCGACTATTATGACTGACATATTTTTTCAGTCATTCATGGAAGAAGCGATATAGTTTCATTATTGATGAATTCATAAATGAATTTTTTGCAGCTGACTCCATCGAATAATTTTATTTACTTGAAGTAAAAAAATTCATTTAATTTAAATTATAATTACTTCATATAGAACAAGAATGCAAAAATAAAAATAAATCTTGGTGATCTAGAATTCGCATAGTTCTATCCGGTTCACTTCTCGCACTTGAAGGTCCATGCGTGAGGCGACCATTGATGGGCACATTCTGATAGTAATAGAAGTTCCTTGTGGTAACGAGAAAGGACAGTTTTACCAGAACACGTCTATATGGTTGGATCTATTATTTGAAACGGATAAACGTTGTCACATAAATATTTCTTTTATTTCTTCTTTGACCCTTTTTTCCTTGGAAATGGAAAATTTAAGTCGAAAATTTCTTTAAAAAAAATTATTTTTAAAAAACTCGAATTTTTTTTAACTATTTAATATAAATCTTTTCAGCTTTGGTACAAAATACATATTTTAAATCTGCATATCATGGTCATTGATCACCTTATTAAGACAGCCCTTTTCAAATCGAGGTATTTTTTCAATTCTGTATTTTATCTCCACCAATGGATTTGAAATAAATTCATGATTTTGTAAATCCGATGAAAAATACTCAGCTGTAACATGTATTTTTGGAGATATTTTGGATATAGTTCAATCGTATATCTTCCAAATTTATTTCTTTTATTCTGGGTTTGAAGATTCTTCTGACAGTTTCTCGTCTACAAAGGAATAAGCTGTCAAAACATACCAGTTTATGTTTTCTACGCTCAAGGAAATGCTAGAGAATTAGAATAATGTCCAACAATTGAAAGTTCTTTCTGTAACTATCACGAATCGTACAATATTTTAGATACTGCACTTAACTAGGAACATTTTTTGTGGAAAAATCTTTTCTCTATCTAGAACCTGCTTACCAATTAATTTCTTCCGAAAATGGGCTCGTGAAAGCAAATTTCCATTTTTCTTAAAAGTTTTGGTTATTTCTTTAAATTTTTCGTCTTCAGCACTTTTGGGGAGTTGTTGTGAAATGGTAAAACGGGAACGAATCAAGGCAATTATATCTTGCATATGAAAACGAACTAAAACTATTTCTTTCAAATGTATTACAGTTATAAAAAGATTCGAATACTAGCATCATTAATTCCTCATTTAACGACAAACCAGTTTTTTAAATTCTTGTTCTAGAAGATTAGTTTCGTAAAAGGATTGGTTCTCAAAGCAGATGTTGAATACAAAAATGTCCAAGTGATTCTGTGTCAAAAGAGGGTATTATACCATCGTTTAAGTTTCTACCCTAAAATACAAAATGCTTAACCATTTAAGTCTTCTAACATGAAGATCAAACTAAATTACCCTTATGCAAAATTTCCTTTTTCATCAACCAACCAAGCATGCAACACTGCTTCTAAATTATCTGCTAAGAAATTTAGCTCTTGATCAAAATTTCACATAAAGTTGCATTTTCTGATTATTTTGAAGATTCATTAAACAAAAAAAATCATATTGCGATATTTTTGTTTTTTCACTTCAAGACGTTGCAGATAAAACGTTCTTGGTTGAATATCTTGGAATTTAGGGCATTTATTTCTTACGAATGTAATCTTAAGTTTTTCTGAAATGTTTTGAATATTAATTTATCGAATTTTCAACCAAAAAAAAACACGAATTATTTATATTCTGCTACCACCTACCAGCCATGGCGTAGTTTCATTTTTTTACGTGCAGATCGTCCTTCTTGCATTTTTTTCATTTCGACGTGTCTTCAAATTGCATATGATGGTCTGTCTTCACCTTCGAAGAACAGATAGTTATGCAAGTTCGCATTACAATTCCGGCAATCGTGCATAGTAATGCAACGTGTATGCATGTAGAATCTTAATGCATACATGGAATACTTAAATAATATCCAAAATCTTCAAGATCAAGGGGAAAAATTTACTTTTCATCCCTAAGAGTCAATTGATATTTGTTAATGCTCTCCCCGATTCAGCTGATAAACTGCCAAATCTGGCACTCCGCCGATGTGTTGGCGATTGGCAGGTTGCTCTCTGCCAGTCAGTTGTAATATTGTTCTCACCGTTCGAAGGTGTTAGTTTGTAGGAGCTATCGTGCTCATTTTACTGTAAGCCATGGGGCGTTTTATAATTATTATGTAAATAGTGTTTTTGTTGATTAAATAGTACAGTCCATTTTGAATGCTTATTTGAGTCCCTAACAATATTCTCGTTGCTTAATTTTTCCACACTTTTATACTTTTTATTAATTATTCATTTTAATCTTGACAAATGTGAAACCATTAGCTCGTTGCAGTATGAACGAAAGTGGCTCTTGCGGACAATAAAAAAAAAATGAAGTAACGTCTTAGATGAATTTTCATATTTACAAGCCAAGAACCATTTGGTGTAACGAAATAAAAGTGTAAATTTTCACAGGTTATAAGCAAGAAGAAAAGCATTCGTGTAAACTTACCATAAAAGGATTGAAGAGATAAATGAAAAAGAAATAGTAGTTAGAGCCTAAAGATGAAGGACAAATCAGATAATTGTTCTCTTCTTCTGGTCAGCCGATCACTCGTCACCACTGAACGTAGCAGTTTCGACAGGATGCGAGATAATTGTACTGGCATATGCCTGAACAAAGTTATTCCTGGTTTAGCATTAGAAAAATTTCTTTCTTTTGTTCTCCGCCATGATTAAAACTAAAATTGTATGTAACAACATATATTTTTGTACATATTTATGTAAGCAAATGTTGTTTGAATCTTTATTTTTGACTGCAATGTACAATACTAGAGTGAAAATATTTCCGTTAAGTGGATTGTAAAATATATGTTAATTCAGAAATTAATATAAATGAATTACTAGATATTAATCATTTTTTGTATATCGATATGTTATAAATATTTCAGTACTTACTCTTCTGTGTGTATATATATATATATATATATTCAAAAAACTATGCGACTCCCCTAACCTTAAAGCTTATTTTTTTGTTTAAATATATTTTTGTAAAATAAAAGCCTATTTGTTATGAAGTTTTCTATTTCTTACGAGTTTTTTTTTGTTTGTTTTATTATTTTAAGATGAGTCTTCCTTTTCTGTAATTTCAGTCTTCTATGCATAGATAAATTTAAATTATTGATTGGTTTACTTGAAACGGTAAGGTATAATTTCTACTCTAGATTGAATTAACAAAATTTCTTTCGTAAATAGTTTTTTATAGATTGAGATTCATATAAAATAGATTTCAAACCGTTTTAATCTTATGACTGATTTAATTTGGGTTATTTGTGGAATTTAAAATTTTTAAAATAAAAGAATTGTTGGAACTTTCCTCTTGAAATATTTAAATATATAATTTTAAAGTAACGTTATATTTATCAAGATGTTTAATCGAATTTATATTAATTTAAAAATCAAATTCAATTTTCTTGAGGTGCTTTCAATACAAAGTTAAGTGAAATTTGAAATCTCAATTGTTTTAATATAAATTTTTGTTAAAAAATTTATTTAATATTAATAATAGTTAATTATAATAGTAATAAGAATAGCAATAATTAATTATTTAATAAGTTTTCTAATTTTTATTCATACTGGCTTTGAAATATGACGTACAAAATAAGAAGACGAATTGTAACCTTTACAGAACTGAGCAGAGAAAATTGATTTACTGAATTTTGTCCATTTACTATTCTAATTTTTTTAAATGCTAATTTGAAGGCTACCAAATTTTAATTAGATATTTTAATTAAAAATTAATATGAATTATTTTCATTCATTAATTTTGCTTCCGTTGAATAATATTGCAAAAAATACGATTTAAAATTTCATGAATTTGGGAGATATTAAACTTTTTTTCGTGTGTGTTTTCTTTATAATTTATAGGAAACCTGACAGATAAAATGGATACAGAGTCATTAAAAGATCAGCATTTTTCGATTCTTCGAATTAAAGACACGAATCTTCAAATTAACAAATGTTCGATTAACTTGAACAGCTCGATACCGAGTATTAACTTTTATAATGTTCATTTTATGGTTGAGTTTATTTGATATTTTAATTTGATAGGTAATTTAATTTTGATAATCTTTATACATACGAGACCAGTATGTTTTAGCTTTCCTTTGACATTTTTTAAGTATTCTGAATTAAGTATAAAAACACTCCCATTTCGAAATTGTTTTGCTTTAATATAAAACTAGGTTGAACACAAAAGTAAGCAATATTAAATTTTTCATTTTTTAATATATATTGTAATTGGTATGAATTGTTTTTTTTTTGAAAAATTAATCTACATCTTTTTACCCTTCTCTAAGTATTTTAGCTATTCAAGTTTTAAAAAATAAAGCGTCAAAAGGATGCACCGTCTTGAAGAGGAAACCGAACTAGCGCTAACGGTTAAAGGTATAATCAAAACGCCGCTCAACAGATGTCGCTACTAGCACAATATATATTTTCTGATCATTCGTAAAATTATGCTTTCCATCAGCCAAATAAAAGATGAAAAAACTGCTCTAATTCTTCTGGCGTGGATCCGAATTGGTTTTCTTTTAAATTAATTTTCATTCATAGTTTTAGGTAGAAGAATCCACGCTGATAGGTCACAATTTTTGTTGAAAAAGGACCATTCCTTTTCGTAACACTACTGAAATGCGTAACGAATGTCACAGGCCGATGGATGGGAATTGGCAGCTTAGAGGAGAGCATAAATCGTCTATCAATGCTTGGCATTTTGTTTCAAACTTTAGATTTCAATTCATTATTTGAACGTGATAAGATTTTTCTCCTTTTTGAGAAACATAGATTTAGTTCAAAATTTACATTCAAAGACACTGTTATTGATGAGTATAAAAATCCCTAAAATTTGAAATTTCTGACTCAAATATTATTCCGTAATGGCATTAGAATGGACTCGATTTATCCCCAAATTTCCATGAATCCAAGGTTTTCGAATGGATTCCTTTAATTTATAATAATTAACTTCTTTCAATTTTGTTAAATTATAACGAAATTAGATTTCAGTTATATCCAAAATGTTTAAATTGCGCGTCTTCAAAACTCAAAATTTTAAATTCATCTCCGAAAGCCAAGATGGCTCATCCAATTTAACAATAGGAAATTCACTGCGTTTATAATGGGTGTCCATAAAATTATTTGCTTATTTTAAATCAAATAATTCTGCAAAAGTAATATTAAATGTAATTAACTTGTTTCTTGAAATCATTCATTATTAAATGCAGATGTTTCAACGAGAATTTAAAAATTGCATATTATGCTACAATTATCGCACATAAGTCGTATCTTTAATAAGTAATATGAAAAACGGTTTTTTAAAATCAATTCTCACTTTTTATTTTATTAAAAAATTTTAAATACTTTTTATTAACTAATTACAATAGTTTTCCTCATGTCTCGCTTTACAACGGAAGGGGAGGTGCAGTAGCTTCTGAGGGTATGAACCCATGAACACCCGAATACTGATCATCTTTGACTCAGTCACGTTGGAATTTTGGGTAATGAAGGCGCTGCAAAGATTGCTTCTAGTTTATATCAAACATCAATTCATGTCGTGATTCAAAACCTGCAATTACTCATTGTATTCATTCCCTTTGGCAGGATTCTTGGGATTTGGAGACCCATAACAAGCTACATTTTATTAAACCGCGCATTCATTTATGGCCCACTGTTTCCTTAATAACTAATGACGTGAAATGGACTCGAATTTACATCGTCCATACTCGTTTCACTCATAAATATCTGTTATTTGACGAGAGAGCCCCGAGATGCACATCATGTAACGTTGATTTTAGTGTTGCGCACATCCTGGCTGAGGGCCCGATTTTTAATTCCCATCGTATGATTTATTTTAATTCAGCTTCACTTGAAATGCGAGAATTGGTGGGAGAGCCTCCCCATCAGAACATTTTTAACTTTTTAAAGGCTATTGGGTTTTATTATCTTATATAGATGTTCTTCAATAAATACCTTGTTTCGCTTTAATTACCTCCAGCTTTGTTTTTTATTGTTTTACTTATTCAGTTTTTAGTGCGCCATATCAATCAAAATTTTAACTTCTCACGTGATATCCCTTCTAAACATATGTGCGCCCACTTTTGGCTCTTGCGCCATTAAAATCAAATCAACTAACCGTCTTTAACTCAGTATCACCAGTGGTATAATTTTTGACATGAAGAACTTTGTGACCAGATTCGATTTCGCAGCACAAGGGATGAAAATTCCACATCTCTACCAACCAGACTATCCTGATATAACAATTACAACTACTATAAAGGCTAGGAAATTGGTTTTTAATTAATAAAAAAATACAGCTTTTTCAAATATTTATTAACATCAAATGCCATCTACTACATGTTTTTAAAAAATTTACTTGAACTTGAGTGAATGAATAAAAAGTATTTTATTAACGATTGAAAATTTGAACTATATATATATATATATATATATATATATATATATATATATATATATATATATTGGAAAGTGGTCTAATAGTAGGAATTGATAAAAAAAAAGGCTGTAAGCACACTACATTCAATTTAAAATGTAAATTTTTCGAAGATCAAATAACATCACGTATAATATAGGAAACTTTTAGTGACACTTCAGTAAAATATAAGATTATCACCCTAAGTACAGCAGGAGTATTTTCGACCATAGAAGTTTCCATTGTACTCACTTCAATTGCATAAACCACAGTGTCTGGCTAATGCAAGTAGCGGGGCGACTAATGGTTAAAATTCTCCATTTAAGTACCTTAAATTTGAATTCGTTTCTGAAAATGCGTTCAAGTAAGGTTTAAAAAAAATTCTTCTTCCGGAACAAAAAAAACGAGAAGTACAATTCAGAGTTTAATTTGATATCCATATGAAATTTTTTCGTCTATGAAAAAGAACATAATTTCAGTTCAGTTTTTTAATTCCTACCTTTAGCTCACTCTCTCTCTCTTCTATTATTATATACCCATATATTTATATATCTTGTACAAATTTTCAATCGTTCATGAAAACGTTTTTAATCTACCCAAGTTCAAGTGATTTTTTTAAAAACTTACAGCGAATGACATTTGATGTTAATACATTTTTTTCAAATATTAATTCCTTGTTTTTATTAATTAATTAGAAACTAAATTTCTCGCCAAAAATCTTCATTTCACCATCTTCAAAAAAGTAACGAATTTGGTTTGACTTTTCCCCAAGCCAATGAGGTTCGGCTTAAAAAGTTTTCGCCAGATTACTTCAAATTGATTCTGTTTATTTTCTTTAAATTTGATGCATTTAAGATTAAACATTGATAATTAATCAGTTTTTCGCATTTAATTTAAAGTACTTTCGAATTAAAACTATACAGAATAAGAAAAATTAAAAATTTCTTATTTGTATTGCATTATTCCAACTGCGACGTACAAAGTTCATGCATTTTGTTTTGAAAATTCAAAGCTAATATAATTTTTTGATAAATTATTTTTAGTAATTGTAATTATTAGGCTGAGATAGCCTGGTTCGTAGGGAGTTGGATGCGCATCACTTAGGCTGCGAGTTCGAACTAGCCAGCCGATGACTCTCCATGTGTGTGTGTATGCACGTGTAATGGACGCTACATCTACCGTATTCCTCCATGAAGACAATGGCACTATTGGGGGTACTGGGTCAAAGGCGATCTTTTTCTGTTACAGAACTAATTAATGTTCTGTGGTTCAACGAAAGAAATGCATGAATGAAGTCCTCCCCCCGTGAAAAGGATTTGTCACATGTATGAGCTAGAACTCAGACTTCTTCCCTAAGGGGCTCAGGGGTCTATTTCCTCAAAAGTCCCCCCTGGGGCACCTCTTAGTTGGGGTGAGATGCTTCCGGCATGGTGGTTGGATCTCGCCAGCCCGGTGGGTATACTAATAGATGGTGGATAGACTCCTCCCATTGATGAAGGGATGTAGTTCCTTCAGGGAGGGTTATACCGTGGCCGGTGATGGCCATTAAGACTCAACCACATTTCCCGCTAATAGCTGTTGAGGCATTCCGGTCATTCAGTTCTTATGGTTAATCCTTCTGCCTTCGTGGCAGGTCGGAGAGTTTGTTCTATGACTTACCCTCAAAAGCTACTGCTTTTCTCCTTCCATTGTAAAGAGGAACGCGGGAACAACAACAATAATTCTAATTATTTTATAAAAAATAACTAAAATAAAAAGCAATTTGTCCTTCTAAGTAAGAATTGATTTTTAAAAATGTTTTTTATATTACTTATTTGTTTAATTTTCATATATGTGATTTAAAAATATCAATGAAATTCTCAGGATGCTTTTCAGTTGCTTAAATGTTTAAGAAAAGAAGTGTCTAAGTGCCCCTATCAGTTAGAATTAAATTATCTAAAAGTAATGTACTCTTACGTACAAGAAATTCTGTAAAAATAAAATTTTTACATTTAGAATATCTGTGTCTAAGGTCATAGCTAATTAATAAGGGGGGGGACTATTTTTAAGAACGATTCAGTTACTACACCTTTCTAAATTATGTTACTCAGCTTTTCCTTCAATTACTATCAATATATATTTTTCAAAACGATCGAGTGACAAATCTATGTATCCTCCAATAAGCATTTGTGATAAAGCGATAAAGGCCTAAGTGGAGCCTTTGACTGCCAAACATTTCGTGAAATGGTTTGTGTCGCTTTCGTTGACATCTGATTTATTGTTTCCTTGTTTCTAGTTTTGAATTGATTATCGCCTTGACGAAAATTTAAAAAAACATGCTTATATATATAT
>JAOUZG010027273.1:3807459-3835109 GCA_026289955.1 Argiope argentata | reverse complement strand
ACTCATCACACACATTCCCCCACACCTCAACCAATTTCCACTCTCCACACACATTCCCAAGCCTCGACCAATTTGCACACTGTACACACATTTCCTAAGCCTCCAACATTTTCCTCACTCCACACAGATTCAACACGTCTTTGGCACTTTCCAAATTCCTCAAAGATTCACCACAAACTAATCAACAATCTATCTTTTTCCTAACCAGATAGATGCCATTGTCAGTTGTAGTTCCGCACAACCATAAATCTTCAAAGCTACAAAGTTTTTGTACGTCATGTATTTGCCATTTTCATGACTAAAGGATTAATTCACTCGATATTTGAGAAGCTACCTATATAAATTTTTTTATTGTATACACGAGGATCTTTCACGAAACCGGGATCCAAAAAACAGTCTTAGCATCGCAAATGCAAAATATAATTCGAAAAAATTATGAAAAGTTTTAGCTAGCAGACGATTGAATATGCTTTAAAGATTGGGCATGCATATGAAAAATTTATTTTGACTTTAAAAAGATTTTCTTTGAATGTGTAGTCGTCGAGATAAAGATTGACGATATATTTAGCAATAAGCTGACATTTGGAATTTAGTTTTATATTTAGTAAGCTATTTCAGAACATACTCGAGCTAGTAATTTCAATGAGGAAGAAGGTTAAAATGATTTAATTCCCATACAGAGATTCGAATTAAAATCGATAAAAAACTTGACATTTAAAATTCGAAAATAACGGGCATTCTGGGATGTATTCAGTATCCAAAACCCCCACCAATTTTGATAATAATCTTACTTCAGATTTCGGTACTCAGATGGTCCAAGATTGTATGTAAAGTATTCAGAAAGGATTTATCTGTAATGCGAGATATTACTGGCATCAGAAATTTTAATTTCTAGTTTGCAAATTGCCCATTTTAAACTAGCTATCTAGCTAACTTCAAACTAGTACTTGATAGAATAAATATTCGAAGAAAAAATTTGAAATTGGTGTAGAATAATTTAGAAAAAGATAAGAGATTCTGTCCTAATTTGCGGAGTAACAATTTAAAAACCCATTCTTCCGTCAATTTCATTTCTTTACTTATGTCAAAAATTAATTCAAAACCAATAAAGTTTGCAATAGAGAACTGTATTAAGCTATCGTCAATATCTAAAGATCCCTATTTTGCGAAATTTACGATTTACTTTATATTATATTTAGAGATTTACTTTGTTATATTAATTAGGGGTTCAAATTGAATACAAAAATCTTAAGATCCGACTGGAAGAAACTGTTTTTAAATTCTGGAAACCAATGTAAAACCACTAGCTCAACATAATTCAATCTTATAAGACACCCTTTATAGCAAATTTTTATATTTGCAATACTTCTTACCATAAAATATATTGAACCTTAATCCATCCTGAAAGACTGCAGTGAAATAAAAATTCTCGTATTAGGATATCTTATGTTATAAAATGAACAGAAACTCCCGAAGAAATAAATCCAAGCTCGTTTTAAATGTTTGCTTTCTCTTATCTGTATTGGCAATCGGTATTAATTTTACTAAATAAATTTCCCAGAATTCCTTTGCTGACATTTCTAAAATCAATGTAGCAACTCATATTTACAGTCAATGTAATTTTATTCCTTAGTTCAAAACTGAAAAAGTTGAAATAAATTTTAACAGTGTTAATGATTCATATTAAATGTTTCGTATGATGAGACATTCTATCCTATAGGTTTAGTTTGATCCAACTTCAAATACCAATCTTACACGAAACGAATATTATATGTAATCCATAAGAATTACTATGAAAAGGGAAACCAAAATAATAGAAATTCAGAGAATTAACCAATAACTTCACGAGTGTATCATTAGTTTAAATAGTCTAATTTTTTCATACCTCATTCCTACATGCATCCGAGTTAGAATGGCGGAAAATATTGAAATCGTGCATCAAATTTCATTTTGGAATCCTCTGAATGAGAACCCAGATGTTTCAGAAGCCCTTTGAAGAGTAAACGAATCGAATGGAATATCAATACTTCCCGATAGACATACGATAAAAAGCAACAATTTTTAGACCAACGAACTAATTTATTTATGAAATTAAGAGTCTCTGATAAATTGTATAACGAACAGATAATAAATATTTCATTTTATCAAAATTCGTTCAGAATCCCTAAAAAAATTAATTGAAATTTTAATGAGAAATATTAAACTTTCTTTCAACTAGAATCAATTTTTGGATAAGATTGTTTGCTATTCTGCCGATTATTTCCCTTAATTAGTTTAAATATCCCATTTAACCTACCTTTTAAAATATTAGATTTTTAGTAAATATCTACCTATCTAATAATCTGAAAATAAGCATTTCCAAAGCACTAAAAAATACGTTAATGATCTTCGGAATTCGCGCAATTAGTGATCTGCTTAGCCCTAATTTTCTTTGTTACCACTGAAAAGAAGCACAGAATCCCGTCTTGTCAACACTCGTTTCTCAATTCGTAAACAGCTTGCGTTCAGACGCTTATTATTCTGACGAAGCAGTCAACTGGAATTTCATATTTTCCAAGGCTGGTGCAGCATAGCTTCAAATAGAATATAACTGATGTTCGCTGATTAGAAAATCAAAAATATTCTTTTCTTTTTTAGAATCTCAACATTTTCCTTTAGAGATTCTGGGAAACTGAAAAGAAACAAATTAAAACAAATTAAGTATATTCCTACTTAGGTCAACAAATTTTATTTTGTTTAATTTTTATCAAGTAATTACATTACAAACAATTTATCAAAAAATAGATTTTATCAATAAATGAAAAAAATGGATAGTTAATTATGAAAATTGTGGCATAATTATGAAAATTAAAAGGTTTACTCAAATTAATTTTGTAAGAAATAATTAGAGAAAAACAGTACAATATATCTCAATCTTGTACGAGTTACAAATGTCTGTTCATGTAATTTCAAATGCAACTTATGGGAAATAGATAAATCTATACGAAAGCTGAAATTTTACTACTGGTCATAAAATATCAATTTCGGAGTGACATTTTACATTTAATTCATTGTTTAAGTAGAATGTAAATCTAGGCAATAGTGAATAATGCCCAGATTAATAACTTTGCTTCATAAGAATTTAGAAAATTAAATTGTATAAAACTTTTAAGGTGTTAAAAAATGTTTACGATTTTTCTTTCACGATGTTTTAAAGCATATCTTTCTTATTTTGAAATCATTTATAGAAAAATGCTTTTATCACAATTTAGCCTCATTGGTTTTATTTTTTGGGTAGCAAAACCCATTTCTGGAATTTGCCTATTAAAACATTTATCCTTTGTAAACGATTAAAATATTTAGTTACTTTTTATGCATACATTTAAAATCTAATGCTTAATAATGATAAACGATCTATGATTGAATCAAGATTTCCACCCAACATTCAAAAGGAGTGAGTTTTATTCAAAAATCAAATAGTTATAAAATACTAAAATCTTTTATATGTTCTTAATCAGTGGGTACAATTTGGAATAACTCGTTATCACAAGAAAGTTCCATTTAATTTCATTCAAAGACAAATTTCAGATGTTGGATCGATATCCTATCAATGTTTTGCAAGATTTCAATGAAAACCGCCGATATCAAATAACTCCTGCTTCATTACTGTCAAGAAGAACTTTAAACTTATTCAATGAGCAATACAAACTTCATGTTATAAACCGTATAGGTAAAATAAGTTTGGATATTTTATGTGATGATATTATGGAAAATATTCAGCACCTAATCTGGGGAGAATTTTAGAAAATGTTTTGGGAACAAAAAGCTTATTAGAAAAAAAATCAGCTTAAAATTTAAAAAAAGGGGGGGGGGGAGTACAAACTGAAATATATTTAGGTAAATTAAGTTGTAACAAACAGAATTTATAGACAGTAGAAAACAAATTTATGGGACTTCTCAAAATAGTCTTACCTAATATTGGAGAAATATCAGTAGAGAATTAAATTTGGAAAGTGACATTTAATTTTATAACTGCAACAGACTCGGAATGCCCTTTTGCTTTCCATATTCTTCAGCGGTCTTAATGGCCGATACTCGTATCAAAATTTAAGCGCTGAATAGGCACAGAAAAGCAATGCAATTGAATAGAATATTTAACCTATTCGACTGGGTGCATAGCCAAATAAATCGAATAAAAGAGCATTCTAATTTTTTAAATTAAGAACCAGCTCATTTTTCTCGGTTTAAACACTGACCCACGTCCAGAAAGGTCAACGGGAAAGGAGGTTTTATTCGTCATTAAATCTTAGGGACAAGTTTATTTAGCTTAATTAGGTGATATTATTTGAAACAATTATCGTTATTTTAATTCAATTAATATAAGGAGTATCTGAAATTGGAGCGTTTTATTTTATCATTTTTAAATACTTAATTCTTTCGTTTAGTTGCAGGTTTAAAACTAAAAATTCAGTAATTTGATACACATGTCAGGCATGTCACTGAATGCGAGGGGTTTAAAAATATTTTACTCACTTCTCCCAGAAATAAAATTTAATTACGAAACCATTTTTAATGTCCGTGCATGTGTCACAACGGAAAAGAATAACGATTATGAATGTAAAATGTATGATATACCGACCTTAATTAAACAATCGATTAAAAAGAAGGAATATGCAAAAATACAACGTAAATTAAGTTATAATAAAGGCCAATTATAGAAATAATGGAAAATAAGTACATCAAGGGTAGTTCCAAAACAAAAATAACTGATAACTTACAAAAAAATTAAAGATGTTCTAAAATTAAAATTTTATTTAAATCTATCATGAATATGCTATGGATCCTCATTCTAAATGTGATGAGCAGTTAAAATATTTATCAAGAAACATACCATTCCAAAAACTTTTTCCTTCCAATTCAGAAATGGTAACCAGTGTATAGTTTTGGATCTCAATTCAAAATCCTGCTCTGCACTGGAGGCTACCGATACTACAATTGGAAAAATCTATGGAGATAAACAGGGCAATTTTAGTTTGGGGAGGGGATGAGTTGGAAGTGCTCATATTTGCGTTCCTTGTTAAATGGAATATTAAATAGCCAATAAACTTTGTTTCAAAGATTTTATATTAATTTTTTAAACAATCAAGTGGCAACGAAATTTTATAATCCATAACCTGCAATAAATTCCCCTATTTTATAAAAATATCTGAACATAAAACAATCTCTGTAAGCTCGAATGCATTCAAAGCGTGACATCTAATTGTCACGCTTACCAAATTCACTCATGGTCTGAAAAAAGGGATATGAAAACCAATTTCAGTAAATCTGAATCGAAGGGTGAATTAGTGAAGTTAAAAACCAGAGCATTGATAATATTCGATTCTCTTTTACACAAGAACTATTTTCAATGCATCTCTTTGAAAGAATAAAGTATTTTGATTAGATCGTTTTAAATTGATCAGATAATTAACTGAAATAGAAGCTTTTGATTAGTGGACAGTTATAGACAGCGATCAGTGCCTTTTAGAGTTTTCATTTGAAATGCAATGACACTAGTTATTTGGTAGACTAATCCAATTTTTTTTAAAAAAATCACTTTCGTCGAAAGGATACATTGTTTCAAGTATATCCGTGGAAAGCACGAATGATTTATTTTTTAATATTATTTATAATCGATTTATGCCTATTGCAATCTCCTAAATCTTCAAATTTCAGTACTGTCAATTATTGTAGAAGTCAATTAGTAGACAAACTATCCCAAGTCACTTTTGTCTCAATTATCTATTTCAAATTAAAAGCGAATCAATTTTATATAACGGATATGAATGATCGAAAATTACCAGAACCAACGAGTCACCAGAACGTTTTGAAAGTAAATTTTACATACTTTGATCCTCAATTTTCTACTATAATTTAATAGGCAGCAGATTCAGATAACTGAACCCTCATTTCCAGAATGGAGTGATTCACGCTCACTCTTTTTTAGACGTATTAATAGGCTAATCTAAGAACCATTTTTTAAAACTTGATCCACAAGTTTACACCGAGTTCTAAAACGCAAATAATACAGATTGTTTCAACCATGCCTTCACCAAACCAGGCGAGCTTTCCTTCTTGCTCTCAGGGTAGTTATTTAATGTGAAATTTACAGTTTTACAATTTTAAGCAAAATCGTTATATGCTTGGAATTTAGGGACAGAATTTGTTATAAACGAGTAATTTTGCGGTAATTTTTTTTAAATTTGAAATGTTGAGAATAAATATCAAGAATCTATAAAGTTAAGAAATATTTATAAATGTTCAGGAGAAATGATTTTATGAAAGTACTTAGTTTTAAATCTTCTTATAGAATTATAATAAATATTAAAAACTATAATTAAAACCTTTTCTGAATGAATTTGCAGCTTTTAGCCACTTTTTCCATCCTACGTTTAGTTTGCATTTTCTATTGAAACCAGAATTTTAGAAAAAAAATATATACTTATAAACAAAATCGCCTTCAACTTGTATATCAAGTAAATAGCTTCAATTAGGATTAAGTTTAAGGTTAAACTCAACTTCTGTATTTTCAATAAACTAGTTTTTCCTTAACATTTTGGTAAAAGTTCCGTTTAGTGTGCCCCTTGCCGCGCTAAGGATTCCAAGTCACCAATAAAGATGGCGGACAAAGTAAACAAACACTTGTACGGGATAGTTACGGCTACCACTTTTCGCAATATAATTATGACGTTTTTTACCGATAAGCATTGTCTTTTTCCCCTTTCAGACCTTGTGCCTCCGGCATCTGTTGATAGCACCGGACAGATTTTTTAACTTAAAAAAACATCCTACGGCTTCGCTAGCTAAGGGAGCGGGAAACTAGTTGCTTCGCTTGCTAATTGAACACAAGGACTGTGTGGATAACATGAACAGTAAATAATAAATAATTGAGAAAGACAAAGACACAAAAATAATGAATGAAAGCAGACGATTTCGTAAAGTTATAAATCAGACAATTTTGTAAAATAGCATACTGACAATTAGAATAAGTAATGGAAAATATTTTATATTCGCATTAAAAATATAATTGAACCTTTTTATTAATTATATAAAAATTCTTAATATTTACACATAACAAAAATAAAATATTTAATTGATATTTTATTATTTTTTATTTAACTATTTTTATAAAAAACTAGAAGCTTATTACATTTCAATCATTGGAGGAAGAAGTAAACAAAACATCATTAGGGTTACTACAAGTGCATTGTGTTGGGTTGCCATATTGGCGGCAAACTCGGGGGCACGCTAATGGCCACTTTATCCAACATTTTTTCCCCAATTCAATTATAACAAAGAGATCATGTACATTCTAATTGGTCTCAAATCTGTCCTGTTTTCTAGAGTCAGAATTCTTCTAAAAGTGGGTTTTTTTCCCCGAAAATTCAGTTTTAAAATGTTTGCCGTTTCTCCAAAAAAAAATTAAGTTTGTTACTAAATAAACTAAGTATGAATAATAAAGAAATATTTTCTGTCTACCAAAGTATTGCTAGTTTAAAAGTTATGATACGAGAGTGACCTAACAATTTTCATATAAAGGACTTTACTTATAGCATATTCTTGTGCAATGAAAACTAATATTGCAGTTTTCAAAATATGCAATCAAATTAAAACAAGAAATTAATACCAACTTGTACAAAAAAATTTAAAAAAAACTTACCTCTTCATTATCTAAAACTTGAATTTAATTTCTGTCAATCCTTATTATCTTGACAGGAAGTTGAAATTCCGCTATAATACAAGCGACAAAAATAACTTTGCTCATTTCGGTATAGATGACAAATAAACGGCAAAGAATACACGTTAGACTATACTCTGTCAGTTTCAGTTCTAAAGAAGACTAAAAAATAATAATCCTGCTCTCTCAGAAATAATTGAAGAATGAATCTGAACTAGTCCCTTTCAAGCAATTATAAGCTTCTTTTAAAATTGTAAACCAAACAACTCGATTTTTCCAGAAAACTGCTAAAAGAGAATCGATTATCGGTCTAGTTTCATCTGTATTTAAATTTTAACTGATCCAATCGTTATCTTCTTATAAAAATTTAAAAAAAGATAGCCGCCCCAAAAGTATGGGAGTCAATGAAATAAGAAGCATATTAGACAATCGGATGCGAACTCAGAAAATAAACTGAAATATACTCGGTGGTGACTGTTAATCTTAATTTGCTAATTTCCTTTCTTTGAGAATAAAACATTTATCGAGTTATCTTAATCATAGATATTTTGCATATAAAAAAGTAAATATATTAAAGAGGAAAGTATAGATTATGAAAAAAAATTGTTTGACTTATCTTTTGATATTCTTTTGTATTATAACCCATTATTAGCAAGAATTTAAAAACTCAATATCGAATCCTTACGTTTCATACTTTCATTTAGTTTTATGTCATTGCGTGGAAGCCTTTGGTTATTACTGAAATAAATAGATGCAGATCATTTTTAAATATATCACAAGTGAACTTTAATTTTTCACATTTTTTATAGCTAATGCAATCGCATTAAAGATCAATTTTGACAATATGAGAGCTATCTTAGGATGGATAGCATAATGTTATTTAACGCCCTTTTCACTAAAGCGTAGAGCAATACCATCGAAGAAATATCTTGCATGAAATATCAGATTTATCTCTATCAGTTCTAAACGATCCCGAATGTCTTTTCAATGAAATTGGACCCAAGACCAAAACAATTCAGTTGTAATGTTAGTTGAAGGCAATTCATTTTTATATATATATAAAAATATATATATATATATATATATATATATATATATATATAAGCTTCCATGGAAAACGGAAATATGTTTTCAAGTAGACAAAAATGCGTAAAGGTTCTAAATTCATTCATAAATAAAAGTAATTAATATTACAAAGCAATTATTAATAATAAGTAGCTAAATTTAAAGTGCATTTAGCTAAAGTTGTATGGAACTTCTTATAGATCTAAATTAGCTGCATTTAAAAAATATTTTAATGAAATGTCTCGTAAAAATTTGATAAATTTTTCTTTTTAAATTCTTGTTTTATAGATTTATTCTCGATAGTTAAGAATTCCAAAATCACGTCAACAAATCTACGCTTTGTCAAGTTAGGCCCCTAAATTCTAAGCTTATGAGGAATGAGTTTGAGATTTGTAACTGTCTTCAAGTGTCCACTTATTTTTTAAAAAAACCCTCTTAACTTAACCATCTGAGCAGGATAAATCGATATGATCAAAAATTTCACCTTTTCAAATTAGATGAATTGAAAATCGTTCTTGTGCATTAGACCCCTAGGCCATTAACCCTAATGAGTAGGAGTAGCGCGCCTTTCCCTGATAGCTGGGCATCCTGGTCCGAACGGGGTTGTTTTTCTGTGTTCCATCTGTAAGGTGTATGAATGTGCCTTCATGTAAAAAGGGGACGTGCAAACGAAATGTGAGTGTGTAGCTAAGTCGTGCTCTTGGTCCTTTGGCTTTGCTTCCAAAAACAAGAGACGCTCTTTTTGGCTTAAAATCGTTGATGCACAAGCGAGCTTGTCCATGGCAAATCGCTTTAGAAACAACAGAGAACTGGTAGATTAATTCCTTAAAATGTTCTCAATATTCCCTTTTTGAAACATAAATATACTTGCAATTATATCAAATAGCCTCTAATTATTCGGTTCCAGTTTGTATTTTAAGGATTTATCTTGATTTAAAATTATTTCTAGGATGAATTTTTTTTTTAGAAATGTTTCTTCGAAAGTAGGTAGAAATATTAAAATACTTTCTTAACTGAGCGTCTTTTTAGTACACAATTAGAATAAAAGATGGCAGCCCCAACCAAAGGTTTGCAAATTGTTTTCCATCAGAAAAACATTTGATTTCCAATTAGAGGCGAAATTAATTTATATTAATAAACTAATTCATGAATTTAAATAATTTGAAAATATATGATAAAGGTCCTTTAACGAACCTTTTTACATAGTATTTAAAGATATACTAATTTCATTCTGTTTAAAAATAATCAGTTTCCTTCCCTGCTCTGAATTTAATTTCGTAATTGGAATCTATGATGATTGGAACAGATTTATTTCAAAGCTTCTGGAATGACTCTACTTTTGGAATCTAATTTTGTGACATTTAATCATTTGACATCCACGCACTGAGCTGATTGTACATCTACTTTTTTTTAATTAAGTGAGGTTGTTTTTCACAAGAAACTTGTTTCTAAAAGCATCATTAATAATTATGTATATTTCTGAAGACTTTTTTCTAAATATTTGAAGCTTTATTATAGGTCTATTCTAAAAAGAGCATGAATCAATATTTCCCTAGACAATGTTTCCAAGAAAATTAACCCTCCATAGTTATCTGGTATATATTCATCCCACTTCTAAAAGAATTTTTATTAGGATTTAAACATATATTTTAAAATGATAAATAGGCTAATCAGATACTAAAAATGCGATTGAACTACCTTAACTTTTAATACATTAAGTCTATATCTAGATATCATTACTATTCACAAGGGGTAAATAGGCTTACCACCACTCGTTTACGATGCGTTTCTGTAGCAGAATTAAATTCCAGCATTTTTAATTATATTTTAACTTTTAATAAAGTTCTAGAGACATGAAATATTATTGTGTTGTGTTCCTTACATCAAAGATATTCTTATATTTAAATATCCTTAATTGCAATGGAATTTAATTTCAATTTAACATTCAGTTTTAAAATGAAAAAAAAAAAACTGTTGATGCAGTTGAAATTTTTTAATATTCAAAAAAAATCTTATTAATGACATTTATGAATATTTTGAATTTAATTTTTACTTAATTATTAGTTGAATATTGTAATTTACAACATTTTAGTTTATTTCTTAAAGCAAAATGTGGCAAAGAAGTTATTAATAAAATTGCAACAAATTACAATAGTTTAATTTTATGCATTACAGCAATCTTCCCAGTCAACCTAATAAATACAAAATGAATTTTGAACTTCCATAAGGTATTTAATTTGTATTCTATGATTTCTGACTAAAAAATTGCATAAAGTTGTTTAAACTATCATCATTAGGAGAATAAGTATCCTTAACAATAAACATTTGGCGTCTTAACAAAGGAGTTTCCATTTCCCTTGTTTTAACTTGATTGACTTTTTAATGGTTAATATACTTTCCAATCTACATTTTGCATCTTTTGAATTTGAGGATTGGCTTTTAGATCACTACCTTAGAGAATTCGTGGATAGTTTTATAATCTGAAATTTAGCTCTACAGGCATAAATTATTTACTTTATTGTATTTTATGTTCAAATATTATACTTATAAATATGCATAAAATAAGGGTGTTTTATTACTAGCTATGAATTATAAAATATTATTTCCACCTGATTGTCTCCAAGGTTGGAGTTTATATATAAAACAGATTTTCATCATTTGCAGATTTATCAAGTCATTCAATTTTAGTTCATATGAGCACTTACGACTTTTCCAACTAAAATTATCTTAGTTATCTACATAGATTCTGTATTTATTCTACCCCAGTTTTGTGTGTCGTTAACTGTCTATGCCAAACTGGATTTTACGTGGAAATCCAAAACTTCGTTTTGATTGACGTTTCTGAGTTGGAATGAAAAAAGTTTTCTGAAATGTAACTTTTTAAATAATTGTTTATATTATTTATCATACTTAGAATGGGGATTTAAGTCTGACTCGTATTAAATTTTAATTTTGAGCCATCTTTAATTAAGACATTTTTATGTAATTAGTTATTTCTTGCGTTTCAGAATTTTTCATGTTTCATTTTTATAATCGACCTTTATTATAATTAATTTTGTACCGATTGTATATTCCTTAGTTATTTTTAATCAGTTATTTTCTAATTAAAGTCAATCTAATTTTTGTATGTTTTAAATTTATAATTATTGTACCTAACCATTATGCGAGTTGAGTAGCTGAAAACTTATTTTCTCTGTTCCAGTACTTGAGATCGTTGAAAATAATTTCTTAATTAAATTTAAATCCTATTGGGGTAGAGTAAACTATCATTAATGAAGAACAAAACCTTATTTCCCATTACCTAACTGGATGCAGGTCAATGCGAAAACCAGTGGGTTATATTTTTATGCGGCTAAAAGTTATTATTGAATATAATATAATTGGTTTAAAATTTCTAATGTACTGAATTCTGCTGCAATTTTAAGTTGATATCGTAAATCATAATTAAATATCATTTACTGTTAGAATGCTTCAGTACAAGTTACAGCCAAATTGTTAGTCTATGGATTTCATTCTTATAAACATTTAGAGTGAACGTATGTCTGACTAAAGGAAAAAATGACGTGGAATAAAACCCATAACAAATAATAGTGCAAAGTATGAAGATCCAAGTGGCTGGAGAGATTCTGAAAAAATCAGACATAAGCTTGAACTAACTTGAGTCTGATAATGAAACTAATAGTGGAATGTCAACAAGATAAAAGCTTGCCGATAGAACAAGTGGTTTTAGTGAAGGCTCTGGATGTCGTAGACACGTCATCAGAATAGATTTGACGATTAAATCTTACGGGAATGCTTGGTGTAAAAACGAAAATCAAGCCAGTCCAACGTCAATAGTGATTTTTGAGGCGTCGAATATGTACTTGAAAACTGTATCCGCATCATTAATATAATTTTAATTACTAGTACGTAAGAACTATAAAATATTTTTTAATGAAAATCTAGATATTCCTTTATACATCTGGTGTATTTGTTTCTTTTTTATTTCATTAATTTTGAAAAGCATTTTAACTCTGCTTCTGGGCCTTAAAATCATGGGCGATTCTTTGAGTTTATATTTGTAAAAATATTTTTCCATCAACTATTCATTCTTTTTTCCCCTAAAGTATTTTGAATTTCTATTTGTTTTTCTTTTAATAAATATAGTTTAACATGAATAAGATTATTATCATACATAAAATCAGATATTTAAGTCGTTATAATAGATATATTTCCATTTTTAGAGCTACACAAGTAACCGCAACGCATTAGGCTTTGATGTTTTTTGAAGCCCACTAACACAAAAAAATCTTTACTTTTCGGGTAGAATTAATATCCGCATTTCTTTTACTGAAATATCTTTATTCAAAAAATAAAGATCCAAAGACAACAAACCCCTTATCTTAATGTTAAGAATGCTATATATCCATCAATAACAGATATGAAAATTATTGAAGAAACTAAGTTGGTTGTTAGCACACAACAAAATCAAAGGTATCATTTCAACATTTTTCACCTCTAACAATCTTTATCAAAAATAATTTGAAAGCGTTTTTGGATTTTTCACAACATTCCTTCATTCATAAAAACTCGCGAGCAGTTCACATTATTCAACTGCATAAAAGTATAAGGAGTGCCTGAAATAAACAACTGCTGTTAATAATTAATATTAACTCTAACTTTTTCTGCCATTTTTCAATTTTGCAATGCTTAACGACCTTAATAAAGCTCCTGTATAAGGATACAAAAAATATCTTACGACACACTTTAGAATTTTAAACAATGATGTCTGAACCAATATCCTTCCTCCTAATTTCTATTTTATACCATGGAAGATGTCTTACTATATTAAACCAAAACCCAAATCTACTAGTGAAAAATAGAATAAAACATGATTTTTACATTACTATATGCATTGTATTTTCTTCAGAAATTTTAATCTCGTTTTAAAGATTGTTCTTATATGTAAAATAAGCCATTAAAAATCGTGATGAATAAAGTAATATACTCTTCAATAATATACATCTACATTTCTATTGTAAATTTCCACTGTTTCACTATATTTCAAACAATGTAATTACTTCCAATTTCAGAAAAATTGACGATTTTTTAAAGCTTCCGGTGACTCCGATACAATAAAAATCTCAAAGGCCCTTTTTCCCTCCAAATTTTTTATCGATTTTAATTCAATTTTTATTCAACAGTTTTAAATAGCAAATTTTGAAAAACAGCAGGAGCAAATCCCTTTGTAAAAAAGTCAATTTCAATATTTTACATATAAAAAAGTGCGCATTTAAAATAAAAAATTAACTTTATGTCAAATATTAAAAACTGAAGACAACTCCTCTAATACACTCTAAATAATATTGTAAAAAGAAGGAGCATTTTTCTAAAACTTGAACTCCAGATTTTTTAGAATTATAAAATAGCATAATAAAAACATTTTAAATGTAATTAGGAATATTTCTAGAATTTAATTTCAAAAATAAATTAAATCAGTATTTGATTTTGACTTGGATAAATTTGATTGCACAGCTCTCTGTCATTAAATGAAAGTATAAAACTAAACAGCTTTCAAAAACTGCTAAACGTTTTAAAGAGCCGAAAGACTCCTTGGCAGTTGCCATCTTTGCTTACTTAATAACCTTTACCTTTTCTCCTTTTTGATTAGAATTATTTAAATAATCTCTTTGGACTGTTGACATTACTGCTTCCTTTTGTAGATTCAAATCTCTTGGAAATTTAATTACATGTATTAGAAATAACTTTAAGGGTTCTTTCCGATGTTGCCATTGATTCGGAAGTTCTTAGGCAATTATTTTTCGTGAAAAAAATGCGCATGGTTCAGATATTTTTTTATAGAAAAGGTCTAGTTAGTTCGCAATGAACCCATAGTTTGCAGAAGTTCAGTTCAGATCAGTATAATATTTCGAGAGCACATGGATTTAAAAAATTAGTTTCTTTATTAAAAGAAATAAAGTCAGATTTTTGTCATTGCATTGCAAGAGAAATTATTCTTGTAGCATTAAAAAAAAAGTTTTTTAATGGATGTTTTATTTTTCGTTATTATAAAAGTGAACATTCATTTCTATTTCTGTGATTTACTATATATTATCTACGCATGGAATCTTGATTAACTCTTCAGTATATTTCCGTTATAGAAATTTGTGAAGTTTTATGAAAATGAAATAAATTATTTGCTATTAATATATTGTTAAATAAAAAAAATGCACCTTTGACCATCCTGTTAGTAAGCTATGATTAATGATTGATGAAAATTTCAATTGTCCCCACCACAAAATGTTGTTAAACTTTAATGTATATATATATATATATATATATATATAAAAGTTTGAAAAAAATAATACGATAAAAAATTTGATATCATTAATTTTTTTTTAAATTTTAAAATGTTGTAAAAATTATTTTTATTGTAAAATTTTAGAAAGTTGTCATGAAAAAAACTCAATATTTCTGTTAATTTTTCGTTAATTAAAATTTCAAAAAAAAAATCTTTTTTTTTCCCTGATCTGATTTGTAAAGAGCCATTACATGCACACAAATTCTTTGTGTTTAAGCCTCAAAATTCAGTTAAAAGGCCAATACTTTTCCTCGCCAAATACTCTTGCCAACAAACAATATATGTTTCAACAAACCTAGATTAATTACTTCTTTCCACCTTTTTTTCAAAGAGCTACGTATGATTTATTGGACTTTTACGACCTGTACGCAAACCAGTTGTACGCATCTGTCATACAACCCTGAGGTCTACCGAACTCCAGTGAGAATATCCCAGAGGATATTAATTTAAAGCCGCAGTTACATGATCTACCACCTTACAGATTTGGTCGTAAATCTGACATTTGATCCATTTGGGGACTACGCTCCCCCGTCGCCTGTGGGCCGCCTGAAGACGTCGGAGAGCTTCCTGCAAAATGCCGGTAAAAAGGACAAACATCAAAGAGCCGGGAAGTTTGTTTGGGCACGGGTGGGTGGGGGTAAAATGAACTGAGGGACACTTTGCTTTGTGGGTCAGTTTGTTTTGAGTAGCCAAGCAGTCCTTCAAGCTCTTATCAATTGAGTGGATTTCTTATTAACTTGTTTTAGTTTTTTATTTTAATAATTTGAAGTGACTCTTATTTAATATTTGTTTATTGACTTAACTCTAATTAAATTATAAAGTAATTAATGATAATCGGAACTAAAAAGTTTTATATTTAAATGGAGATTAAAAAATATTTATTATTTACATCATCCTATGTAATGAGTGAAGTTATTGAAATTGCAGAAAATAATTATTTGACAACTAAATTGGTATAAAAGAAAATATGGAATTTTCCTTCATTATAAGTATAAATTTTCCGAGTAATTATTCATAGATGTTACAACAATACTAGCATATTTTAAAGTCTAAGAGAGAAATTTGTAATTTAACTCCTTCAGGGGAGGGTCATTAAAATTTTGTGCAAATGTCTTATGATGTATACAGTAATTATGAATATTTTAGGTTAATAAATATTTTTATTCATGTTTTGAATAATTTAAAATATTAATAATAAAATTAACTACATATTGAATACAAAATAAATAAATTATATTGTATATATATAAATAATGAAAAATAGGAACCATTGCAATTTAAAACAAAATATCATAAATCTTTTATTGTGATGTAAGATTCGGTTACACAGTTTTTTTAATTACTTACTTCTTTTCCAAACTGATTTTTTTTAATTAACAATACTTATGCTGCCAAGGTAATTTCCTACTCTTTGTAAAATAATCAGCAAAGGAGTTTCGAGTAGCTTTGGCACCTTCTCCTGATTTTCGAGGAACTTTTTTCAAAGGGATGAAGAAAGTCTTTCAAAGGGAAGAAGGAAGAAAATTCATTCAGTGAAGTCATCCACCAACGTCTTTTGCACTTCTTCGTCTTTTTTCTAGTGTTAGCATGATGTTTAACTCAATTTGGAATACTTAATGACTTATTGTTTAATATAGTGCATTTTAAAATTCTTCAAACAAAGTTTCCACTTTGTTTCCGATGAAACATGAATTGCTTATTCAAAAATGTATGATAAAAATTAAATAATTTATTCTCATATAAATACTGCATCCACTGCGGCTTAACTCTAAAGCCGCTGTCACACGACCTGTGGTCTTCACAGATAAGGTTGTAAAACTGCCATCCTCCCCTTCGTGACAGCACCCCCGTCTGCCTAGTCTGTCACACGACCCGTCGTCTGAAGAAAACAGCTTCCCTTCTCGCGTCGTTTCCAGAGCTCTCGGTCGGAGTTCGATATTTCTTTAGATGGTAACTTTGAATAAAAATGAACGAAATGCTTGCATCGTATAGTGACCAGGAAAAAGCTTGTGCTGCAGCAGCTTATGTGCTTTTAAGTGGCGAATACTTGGGAAGAAGCGCAAAAGACGTTGGTGGATGACTTCACTAGATAAAAGTTCTTCCTTCTTCCCTTTGAAAAAAGCGCCTCGAAAATCAGGGGAAGGGGCCAAAGCTACTCGAAACTTCTTTGCTAATTACTTTACAAAGAGTAGGAAATTACCTTGGCAGCTAAATATTGTTAATAAAAAAATCAGTTTGGAAAATAAGTAAGTAATTAAAAAAACTGTGTAACCGAATCTTATATCACAATCAAAGATTTATGATATTTTGTATTAAATTGCAATGGTTCCGATTTTTCATTATTTATATATATTGTCACGTATAAATGAGGACTAATTCAAAATAAAGGGTTTTTATTGACACAAGCAGCTTGCTTGGGTTGAAGACAATACTTGATTGACACGTTACAGCAGTTTATATAGCAAAGAAAAACCGGAAGTACTGTCCCGGAAAACACGTCATACAAAATTCTGGAAATTTTCAGAATAAATTATAATGATTAATAAAGTTAAGAGTTCATCCGCTAGGATTCGAACCCGAATCTCAGACGATTCACAGTTTCCTATGTAGTCACTCTGCCACAGGGCTTCAGTTGAAATCGCGTCAATATATAAAATATAATTTATATATTTTGTATTCAATATGCAGTTAATTTTATTATTAATATTTTAAATTATCTAAAACATGAAAATTTTAATGACCCTCCCCTGAAGGAGTTAAATTACAATTTCATCTCTTAGACTTTAAAATATGTTAATATTGTAGTAACATCTATGAATAATTACTTGGAGAATTTATACTTATAATGAAGGAAAATTCCATATTTTCTTTTATACCAATTTAGTTGTCAAATAATTATTTTCTGCAATTTTAATAACTTTACTCATTACATAGGATGATGTAAATAATAAATATTTTTTAATCTCCATTTAAATATAATACTTTTTAGTTCCGATTATCATTAACTACTTTATAATTTAATTAGAATTAAGTTAATAAACAAATATTAATTAAGAGTTACTTTAAATTTTTTTTTAAAAAAAAATTAAACAAGTTAATAAGAAATCCACTCCATCGTTAAGAACTCGAAGGACAAAATTGCTTGGCTACTCAAAACAAGCTGACCACAAAACGAAGTGTCCCTCCATTAATTTTGCCCCCACCCACACGTACCCAAATAAACTTTCCGGTTCTTTGATGTTTCTCCTTTTTACGACAGTCTCCGACGTCTTCAGGCGACCCACAGGTGACGGGGGAGTGTAGTCCCCCAGTGGGTCGAATGTAAGATTTACGACCAAAATTGTGAAGACCACAGGTCGTGTAATTCCGGCTTTACATCCAAGCTCCTTTCAAGAGGCACTCACTTCAACATCCTGACTTTTTCGGTGTGTCCCGGACCACTAATGGACTCTTCCAGGCTGAGGGGCAGTTACTTCCTGGGGTCTATAGTAATAAATCTATCGTCGTTCTACTTTGAGCAATTGCTTTGCGGTTTTCCGACAACGAGTTGCATTTTCAACTGGTCGGAGTGTTTTAATGTATTGGCACTTTTTAGTGTGAAGCATTTAGTTCATCGACTTTTTGGGATAATTTTTTCATCACCAAATATTTGAAATTTATTTTATAATATAATTCGGAAAATAGTGTTTTAAAAATTTATATTAGATTTCAAACCATTGAAATAAAAATTGGCATTAATATCAATCTCAAAAACATCATTATTTTTTTTTGTTTAAGTTCCCCCGATATACTTTTAAAATATTAATTCAGTTTTTTGGGAAAAATTAAATAATACGTCATGTATTAGAATGTAATTTCTTTTACATTATAATAGTATATGACATGTATGTTGTATATATGAATGCAATTAGGATACTTTTACATGGTATAGATGTCAATGCAATTCAGTAATAGACTAGATAATGTTTTAAATATTTATTTAATATTGGAATAAAAACAACCTTTGAATTAAAATAGCGCCTTTTAAAAGACATTTCGAAAATAATGCGTTCTTTTAACACTCGGCAAAGAAATCTTATTTATTGCTTTCATTATTATTATTAATTATTTATTTATTTATTTTGCTTTTTAAATACTGAAGGCAATAAAGGCCTTTTATAATATAACCTGCTATCTTCATTATATTCTTGAATATAAAATATTATTTTGAATTTTCGATCGTAATACAAGTTAGATTTTTTTTCTTTTAATTAAAATTTATACATTCTTGTTTCTACTTAAATCATCGAAAAAGAGTGCGAGATAAATATACATTCCAAAGGGGTTGTTTTTTTTGCAACTAATTTTTACTAATCTTTTTAAAAATTTAATCAACCAAGAGGCAACTTTACGTTAAACGTTATATAATCTCATCTATCAAAGCAATTCGATAAATGAGATAACGTGTTTTAAAAAATTTATTTGATTCTGACAAAAAATGTTCAATAAAATCTGGGAAAAAATTACTCAATGAAATATATTTCTTTCAGTTTCCAGCCTGAGAATTTTACTTTAGTTCCTCATAAATATTACTTTTTTGGTATAAGCCGTCATGCTAAATTTTTCAAGCTTAATTTCTGATCTTAAATAACATATTAAGTTTTCTATAGTATTGTTAAGACAAGATATAATTGATAATATGTATGGATATATGTCAATAGTAATAATACTGCTTAATTTTTTTTGTGCATCAAAATAATTCTGTAAATAGATGGGAGGATTTTAAAACTTCATTTTACAATGAAGTAAGAAAAATAAATGAAATTCGAGAAAATGTTAAGCATCAAAGCAGCTAAAACATTGTTTGGTCAACCTTGTTCATCGCTTAATAGATCACTATCATTTCATAAGTAGCAGGTAAAGTTGTTTTAATTTCTTTATAACTGAATTCAAGTTTACTTTCACTCATAATGAAGAAATTATAAGCATTTAAATAAACAAAAATTACTCTGATAATGAATCTCTTTTACTCTTTTATTTACAACATGTAAAATAAAGATTAGAAATTCAAAAATGAAAAAAAAAAAAAAAAATGCAGAATGGCAAGCGTGCAAGGAACTCACCATTTACATAACTTAACTCACTGTAAGGAGAAGGGGAAAACAAGCCCTAATTTTTTTTGGAGTCTTTTAATGCTATTTAAATACGTTGTTAGTACTCGGCATCTAAACTTCTAACGGCCCTTTGATGATAGATTAAGAAGCTAGAAATATAAAACGATTGTCCTCCACAGTAACAAGAGTCACTACCCGTTTTGTGAGAAAATTATTATATAAATAGGCTGTAAAGTCAATGCAATAGTTTGTCCTTATATATTTACAATAGTATTAATATTTAAAACGAGCTTTTGATGTTTATCCTCCAAAAAATGTTTGTCAGATTCTTACTAACGTTTATCGTTAACAGAGAGCTTTCTTGGATAAAGTTCTTTACAAATAGCCATAAAATCTTTCCAATTCTGAGATAACAACACGTGGGAATAAAAACTTAAAACCCAACACAACCCCTTTCAAAACCCAATATATGTGCAAACAACCTATTTTGTGAATTGCTCTCCAACCCTACCTCCTTAAGGCACAGGGGAACCTTATTTGCCACCATCGTCAGAGATAACACGAACCTCCTGCAGTGCTTAACACAGTAGCCGATTTTAAAACCCATTTCCCTTAAAACGCAAGCAATCGGCCGAAACCAATTGGGGAAATTCCAAAATCGCCCCGAACCGCCCGGCTGGCATTGAGAGGTTGAAAATAATTCCAACAAAGTGATAAATGACAAACCTTTACAGAACCTACAAATGATGAGAATTTGTACATGCTCTCTTAATTGTAATGATTGACTCTAAAAACTTCCTAGAGCTATCTTCACAAGCCAGTTGATAACTGGTTGCGAATAATAATTTAAAGTATTTCCAATCATTAATGACGTCCATCATACTAATACAATAGAAAGTAATAAGTGACGATCTCAAAGCACGCTCCTGCAAACAGATATACAAACAGACGAACAGTTTCTGCTTTCAATTCCAGTGAGACGCATTTGAATTAATTGAATGTATCTTTGATGTCCCCAGCGTAAACGCTGAGCGCAGATATATTGTTATTATTATTATCATTGTTGAATTTTACTACTATTGCTTTGATCCTAGTGGAAATTCGTCATTCGAATAAAAGAGATCGGCATGACACTATTCATGTGTTGATAATTGATTAAAAATAAGCTTCATGGTTTATTAGAGCTTTTATTTGCAACAGAGCTCAGCGAAAAATAAATTGAATGGCTGGGTTAAAAGGTTAGATATGATTATCTTTGATCTTGGCAAAAGCAATAAGGTCTGCGCATCCTTTAGCAGTGCTGCGGTAAATTTTATTCCGTTGGGTTGATTTTTATGAAAACGCGTAAAATTTGCAGTTTAGTTCCCGTTGTCAGGGCTGTAAGTTTCAAATTTCGGATAAACTTAAACAAGTGTAAACTCGCTCTTGGTGTAAGAGATCCCGGAAAAGAAGTAATGGAACATTATGCTTTCTTCTTTTTAGAGTTTTGATAGAATGTATCCTGCAGTCTTAAAATTGGATTTCATACTATTTTGATTGGACGACTAAAAATAATGAAATATTTGTATTCGATTGTTGATATTTTACGAGATGACACTTTTTGGGGTCAAAGCCTTCTCTTTTGTATGATATTGACGATATTGAAATTGCTAAAAGTTATCGGATAAGTGCTTTTTTGTAATAAACTAATAAGTGTCATAGTTTAAATCATCATTTGCAACTTTATTTTAAAGTTATTCGATGCATGCCACTTGTAGGAACAATATTTTCAGTTTGTCATTAACAACTATATGCCCAGTAATGCGATAAACTGTTGGTACAACTTTTTACACGCAATATTATGTTATATTATTCAATGATATACAATATTGAGAAAATTGTTTGATATCATACAACGATTTTCAATATATGTGTGCTACTAAGGTTGCTAGTTAAATTATCTTAATTCTGCAGTAACTCTGGAGGAATTTTGGGATTGTCTGACAATATCACTGATATATAAATTAATTTTTCTTTAATTTTAGGTTCTTTTAAATTAAAATTGGCTCTTTTGAAATTCCCTTAGATTAAATAATTCAGAATTTTCCTCTTGTTCATTAGAATCAATTGGTGGATCGAAATACCAGAGTCTGCGCCGCTACTTAATTCGATGTACAGAATTCTACTTTGATCCTTATTTGTTAAATATAGTGGTTCGAAGCAATCACTCGAGACAAGATCAAACTCAAGAAGATTTTAATCTCCTGGCGAGATTCCTCCATGAAAGGAATTTCTCTCTTTGGTTTGCCGATGTATAGAATTTCATTTATTGAATCTTTCTCACTGGTTTAATCGCTCTTTTTAATATTATTTATTGCACTTCCGTAATTTTTTTAAAACTAAAATATCGGTTATCTAGTACTTATAGTAGTAGCTGTAAGTAGATACTCATCTACACAATTGATGGATTAATTACATGGTTTGCATTTTCTAAGGGCAATACATGTAAGTTAAAGTTTTAAAACTATTTGATAATTGTTAAGCTAAAATCCATATAATGTTTAATTTATGCATAATATCGTAATAGCACAGAAGAAATGCGATGGAATGGTACTTACTTTTTCGCTGGTTTCTTGATTCATAATGTGTAATTATCTGCTGGGTTAATGCAAACAGAAAATCAGCCAAAAACCGAAATATAGTTCACTCGGATGTAAAAAAGTCAATGAACAGGAATTCAAATAGACAACGCTGGAAGGAATGCGATACTAATTATATGCGCTTAAGATTATTAGTGAAAAAGCAATGTAGTCCGCAAAATAAAACTAGAGTTAAAGCTCAAAACGCACAGAAAGCCAAAAGAGGAGCATAAGTACATCCTCGTTTGCTCAAACCTAAGAAATTTTAGTTTTCAGGGTGACGCATAGGTAGCAGCACTCTATTTACCTACTGGAAAAAAAAAGCAAATGGCACAACTGTCTCAACGAGGATCCAAGGAGTTATTTATCTGCCCAGAATTGCTTGAAAGAATTCATTATTTCTACAGCCTTTGTGCCCAGGCACTAAGATTTCAAAAATTTAATTTTAGATAGTAACTTGATGAGGAATATGATAAGGATTGTAATAGCAGTGAAAAAATTTATAAGAGAAGGATCGTTGATTGGTTTACAATAAGAAAAATGAACCAGTGATTTGGGAAGCACATTTCTGTTGTGATGAGGATAGTCTAGTGTAAGTGACCATCTCCATTTAGAGTGGGGAAAAGCACGTTTGTCACTACAATCAGCATATTTAACTTGCTCTTTATTTAGGAAATTTTCGTGCGTTTTGAATTGCTTTATTATTGTCTTTAAGAATTCTTTGAAATTTTTACCATTTCGGATAAATCAAGGAATGCGGGTGACAGTATGAAATATTTCATTTTTCAAAACTTGGATTATGTTAAGGTCGGATTCGGCAGAAAGGTTTCAGAGCTGAATAGTATTGATGATAATCGGGTCTAAGACTTGTATAAAAGAATTATATTAATTTGAGAAAGTGGTGAACATTTTCAAAAGAGTGGAATAGTTAGATAGACTTTTGTTCAGAATTATTTTTTGTTGTAATTTTTGGTTTTTAAAGACGAGTTTATTGTCAAATTATTTATTAAATTTGTACGTTTATTGATTTGAATTAAATTAGATCAGTTAAAAGATTTAACTTCTGTGAGGGTGCCTCCAAGTTTTTTTTTTTTTTTTGATTGATTGGATTCCATCCAACTATTTCAAGGATAGTTTCCTAAATTAAAATTAGAGAAACAGTTCTAAAATTACATTCAATTTTGATGATAAAAAATCTTTCATAATTCGTATAGGGCTTCAAAAGAGAAGTTAACGAACACCTGCTTCCTTCGGGATTTATAAAGAGCAGTATTTTTTTTTAAATCCCAGTTCGTCTCTACCCACCATAGAACCGAAGAAAAGGCAATTGCCGGTTTTCTGTTTATACAATCTCGATACTTACCTTAGGGATGCCACATGGATATAGGCCTACACAGATTTCAGACTACCCTTGAGCAGTGCTCTCGATAAAAGGCACCAACAGCTGATTCACAGAAACTGGCACATTCCCACTGCCTACTACAAAGAACAGTTCCTTACTCAACGAACAATTCGTTTCTCCAGAATTAGTCTTAGCAGTTCCTTTACTATTCTGACTAGCCTCCACACCAAGCAGCCGTGGGAAGAATAAGGCGCCACTTGATTCATTCAATTGCAGAACATTCTGCAATTTTCTTCCAGTAAAGTAACTGTCCAGTAACTGTCTTTACATGTATAATTGCTACCCTAAGAAATTAGTGCCACTATCAGAATATATGGTGCTAACTCATCCTCTCCTTCCTATAAATCTTTAGGGCCGTAGACAGTCGGTAGACAGAGACATTATCAATTCAAAATGATCTGCTCGATAAATAGCACATGTGAATATTACTAACCATGTTTTTTCACTCTGTTGCTAGTGACTACAGTTCTCTTTTGCTATGCTAGAACCGCATTCTCACCAACTTCATCTTCGAACTTCTTGGCAGGCCATAACTCAGTATTTTAAGCTATTCAAGACCCTCCCAACATTGGCTCTGAAGTAAAACTTTGGGATTACAACCTCAAGAGAGAAGGTCTGCCGGGTTCATCGTTCCAGGAACAACATGCCAGTCTTTAGGATCAGTCAGTTTCCTGGTTTCTGAGACAAGATTCCCTACACATGTGTCCCAGAAAGAGTCTCTTTTTATCCAAGCTATAACAACGCCAGAACCACACCTTTCATCTTCGCAAACTCAGGGCTTCGACAACCTGAATATAAATATGAACAAATATTAGGGCCCCCGAAAGCTCCGAACAAGGAATTGATGTTATTTTCATTCGTGGAACCCTTGCATTACTTTGGGCAAGGCAAGGTGTTACCTGCACTAAGGAAAACACATCCTGTAAAAGCTGATTTACTGACATCACTGAAACAATAGAGTAATGGAGCCTCCGTCAAAGTGACCAATCACAAGTCTCCTTGAAATAGTTCAAGGAATGCACCTTGTTGAGCCAGGCTTAAAACTTCCTCTCTAACCTTTGTGGAAGATTGTTATCCCAGGAAAGTTTCATCTTCCATATTTTTTGCAGAATTAGTTTTGGAACCAACGTTGTTGGACTAGTCAATTTGATAGGTCGAACATCCTTTGTACAATGGACTACAGATATCTCTTTGTATGGACACTCTTAGAACAAGCCAAAAGGGTTAAATTGCAATAACTTTTAAATGAATTTCTGTATCCCAAGAGAATCCCAGAATTGGAAGGCGATCTTCCGGATGTGATACTCGGTGGGTGGTAGAGCAACCCATACTGTAAGGTTAAAACCTTCAGAAGACAACAGGATTTCAGATTCTACTTTGCATGTGATTACTTGTTCTCCGGTTTCGAAATTAGCTATACAATTGACGACATCGAATGATGTCTTTAATCTAAGTGCTGAAGAGCGTTATCCAAATGGTGGGAAATTGTTGCTCCCAAGAATGGACTTAAAGTTAAGCTGAGAGGAGCACAAACAATGCCTATAAGTAGCAACTTCATTGACTAGCATCGTTCACCTTAGGAATTTCAAGTAGTCGCTGTACTTAGCAGACAAACTGATAAGTGGGAATGTTTCTCTTATGTCAGCAGTAACACCAAAGGCATGTTGTCGGAATTGCATCAATAGATTTGAAATCATTTCTATCAAGTTCGGCCCTTTTTCAAGGCAAGCATTCAAGTAAATCCCTTTTTCATTCTTCAATGATGCATCGAAAACAGGTCGAACCTCTGTAGTCAGACTGGAATTCTTGATTATTGCTTGACGAGCTAGATAGTGAGTGACCAGAACTACCATTATTTGAATCTATTTCTATTTATGTCTTCATTTCCACAGCTTTTAACTGTGTGATCGTATTCATCATAATATTCTATTTTCTGAGGTCACTGGGTATAAGAATAAGTCCGCTTTGGTTAGATTATCTCCAAGAGTCCGATGACCGTCTTTCCAAGCCAAATATACTTCATATCTATTGCCTTCGATTGCTTTCATGTTTTCTTGTAAGAATGTGATGGTTTCAGCACCTAAATCCACTTTTGTCTTAACTTCTGCAGAATGTCTTATGTTAACTTCTCTAAATTCCAGAGTTCTGTAAGGTAACTTGATTTTTCACTGAACCTTGAAATGTCCAACAGAGTTTCGTTTGCATGACAATAAGGTTTTTAAATGATATTATTTGTCATCTATTACCCAGAATAATCGGTTCCAATCAGCAGTCTAATTTCTGGGGCTTCTATTTCAGAACTATTTATTTTTATCTTATGTTTACGATGTAAGGTCCTTATATACTGGAATTTCACTCTCGGAATATATCCACAAATTTTGTCTTTATACAAATATATTTTTATTTTCTCGTATACGAATTAGAAAAGCAATGGAATCAATCTACTTCCGAAAATTTTAACTTTATTTACAGTACTAATTCTTATGTGTCAAAAAGAAAAGATGAAGACTAAAAGAGATGTCGAATAAATAAAGTCACTACCAAATATACACTGAATAACTTTTATTTATATTAGATTCCACATCCATTCAGTTAACAGCTAATCAGCCAAAAACAAAATGAACGCCTAAAAAATTATTTGTACATAACATTCTTTTCAAATATTTTGAGTGAATTCTTGATTAATGCGACGTAAAAAATTAAACGTGTTTTTTAAAAAATTAGTATTTGTAAAATAATGTGTGCACAAAAGACTAGCGGGAAAAAAAACCCAAACAAAAACACAAATTCTTTTATATTTAAAAACTACAGGACAGGATTGAAAGTGTAATAAATTAAATAATGATACACAAAGGATAGCTTTTTTTTTGTTGTTGATAGAAGCTACCAGAGGCAAAGAGATTTCAAGGTAAATATATTAGTTCCATCACCATCTCTTAGATATTCAAAATTTACAGAATTTTTCTCACATACAGATTAAAATATACACACTTTAACATATAAAGAACACTAAATGATTAGTTCAAAATGCATTTATAAACATGAATCAAAGACTAGGGTTAGACCATGCTAATCTTTAAACATACTTGGTCCTCAATTTAGAAGCTAAGTATTTCGAAATGTACAAAAAAACACATAAAAATTCGGTTTTACATAAACATTTTGTACTTTTATGCAATGCACCAAAAATCTTTTAGATAAATAAAGCTATATTAGTTACAGTATTAACCAAATTAAGATTTTATTTACATTTGAAATTCTGAATAGCCACAAGAATGTTCAATATTTAAATTAAATTAAATATCCAAAAAAAATTAAATCCTTCTTGGCAGTTACTAATTTTACTATTTTCTTATTAGTTTATATATGCACTTTCTGTTAAATTTTGTTATATATATATATATATATATATATATATATATATATATATATATAT
>JAOUZG010027273.1:3738376-3807449 GCA_026289955.1 Argiope argentata | reverse complement strand
TATATATATATATATATATATATATATATATATATATATATATATATATATATATATATAATGGTGACATCATTTGCCATTCAAATCATTTGAATTATTTTTAAAAGGCCAAATTTTAAAGATTAAAGTGAAATCTTGTATCCCTCCAGAAATCAATGCTATAAGGCATATAAATTCGAGAAAGAAAAAAAAATCAATAATATTTTAGAGAAATAGAATGAGCATATTAACTTAAAAATATGTAAATAATATTTATCAACAGTTTTTAATATGCTTTCTCTTGTATGTTTTTTACCTTTAAGAAGATTAAATTTTTAAAAGACAGGCAACATAACTTAAATCACCTGAAACTAAAATCAAAAAGTCTTACTTCACTATAAGACTGCTTAAAAAAAGATCTGAAAAATTAATTGTTAATGCTGATAAAGTTCAATACTTTCATTTTGAAACTGAATACTAATTTTCACACACATATTGTGGGAAAAGCTTAGTTAGTTATTTAAAATTAAGTATTAGTAATTATTGAATTATTTAAAACTATTTAACAAATCTTTTCCTATTGGAAATCTTACAATAGAAAGCATTTAACAAAATATTCTAATTTTTTTAAAAAATATTTCAAACAAATAATTATTTTATAAAGTTTTAAGAACTCAAGAATTAAGAAATAAATTACACTTTTGCAGCTTCAAACAGAAATCACAAATGCCACAGAAATGGGAATGTAGATATTTTAAACTCTAATTCAATTCTAATGAGACATAGAATAAATTGCTTACACCGGACGGACCAACACCAAGCTCTAAAGATGAGGTACATAGAATGGAGTTTACAAATCTTAAAATCTAACAACATGCTTTAAGTTCATAGTCACTAACAATCTAAATAAAAGAAAATCCTTATGCAGATACTCATTATCACAAAGTTGATATTAAACAAATTAAAAAAGAAAAATAAATAAAGGAATTACATGCTTTAAAAAAAAATAATAAAAATTCAAAAACACACCAAACTTGTTACTAGTAAAAACCATTTTTGATTTAACATTTATTTTGATTAATACCCATTTTTTTACATACTCAATGCATTATTATTTGAAAAACAGATAATTTAAGAAACTTAAAAGTTGAATGAAAATGCAATAAACTGCAATATTATCTACTTATAAAGTAAGGAAAACTCATTTTTAAATGTAGAGTGAAGATGCATGCATCGTCAGGTGCTTATCAGATTTAAAGGAAAATTTTAATCGACTGTTTTACGTTAAGTTAAACAAAAGTTGTAAATTTTTTTAAATAGCTAGAAGCATGTTACAATTTCAAATAACTTAGGATTCATTGTTTTTTACACAATTATATTAAATTTAGAGAAAATCTAATTTAAAATGTGTATCACTTTTAAAAAAAGTCATAAAACATACAAATTGTACTCATGGCAGACAGATGTTTTTAAAAAAAGTAAAATCTATGGAAAAAAAAAATTACAGAAACTTAAGTATAAAATTAAACATCCATATATTTCAAACCATAGTTAGACATTATAATATATAAAAATTAGTATTACAACATTTATATATGCAAAAAGAATTGCAGATATTCTACAACTAAAACTTTTTTTTTTTGTTTCAACAATAGCACATCATCTCAGAAACATTTCTATGAGGTATTGATACAAGTTCCCTGAGAATGGAATTTCTTTTACAAATTTATCTTGGATTCTTTGAAATAAAACAACATTTTTGAAAAGTAGTAAAGCCTTTTGGAACATCCAATACTTGAAAAAAATTCAAATTCTCAAGAACATAAGATTAGTGACCATAACTTAGAGCTATAAAACTGAACTACTTCTAAACATCACATCTATAAATATATTATGATCACAGTAGAGACTACACTTACCACAACAAGACATTCAGAGAAACAATTTATTTAAACAAAACAACTGAATAATACCTGATTTTTTTAACATGACTAGTTTTTAAGTTTTGAGATGAGAAAAATACTAAATGAAGCTCTGAGTTATTAAATATCAGAAAAATTTACAGATTAAAGCATCTTTAAGACAATCATTTGACATACAAGCTCGCATTATAACGATGATTTAATCAATATGTACAAAGAGATAATATGATGAAATCCTGTAAAAATTCAGAAGTAAAAGTCGTATTCAGGAAGTACAAAGAGCATTTAAATCTATTTTCATTCTTTAATATTTTTTTTAAAAAAAACCATTCACAAGTTATTAAGACAATAACATTAATCACAAGTTATTAAGACAAAATTATGTAAAAGAAATTTTCATTTTAATAAGGATTTCATCTGGAATTTCAAGCTTTTTTATTAAATATTTTTTAGCATACTTAAATTTTGTTACTTATTTCAGCTTCCAAGTGACGCATAAATTATTTTATATTTTTACTCCCAGTTAAATCTCAAAGATATCAATACACAAAAAAATAATCAAAATTTAACCACTTTTTTTATGGAAATGCAAATTTTTTATAACTTTAACAACCGTTAATAGAAAACACTAGACTTTAAATAAAATAATGTATAAATTTAATTTTAATCCAAAATAAATATTCTGGAATTATTATAAATGTTTCATTAAAAATTACTTATATTCCTTTTCTTTATAAAATTTGGGCAACAAAAGGTTATAAATCAATAAAAATGTACATAGATTAAGTTCCAGATAAATGATGATAACATTAATTTCATCATATTCATTCTTTGGTTAAAAATAAACTGATTGGCACATTGCATAGTTATTAAATTTACAATATTTTGAAATTCCAGCCATTTGAGCCATTATGAAAAAGAAAAACCAATATAATTTGATAAATGAAAGGATGATAATTACAATATCTTCTCTAATACTTCATGTAAGAGAACCACAATGACAAAAGAAAAAAAATAGCCCAATGAAAATATAATGTCAAAGAGCAGGTTGGAACGACCAAGATGTAGAGGAACATAATTTCCACAGCCTCATATAATACAGGCATGTCCATTAACACATACACTGAAATGTTCAAAATCTAGAGGAGATTATGTACAGTCAGTAAAAGATAGTATTTCATTTGTCATGACAATTGCAGAGGTTCCTTGCTTCAGCCAGTTTTAGCCACTGTTCTCTATTTTGCTTGACACCATTTAACAATGGTTGCAATTTGTCAGATATCTTTGCAAATGCCTGTAAATTCACAAATAAAATTAATACAAGACTCATATGGTAAAACAATAATAAAGAATGGATACAAAAGGGTTTAAATGGTTTAAAAAATAGCAATTATGAAATAAATTTTAAAGATAATTTACATTTTTTAAACAAGAAAGTATAAAAGAAAATTATATTTAGGAAAGTAAAAACAGATTTTACATGACTATGCATTTAAAAAAATAAATATAATTAGAACATAAAGAAAATTTAAATTATTATAACTGAATAAAACTTTATAAGTTTTTAATCAATATTAACTTCCATATTTCACATTTGCAAAGAATAAATTACAATTTTGTGCAAAATTAGTTTGGTGCCATGAAAAAAAAAAAGAATCATTTCCAAAAATTTTTAATTTTGATATTGCAAATTAGATTTTATAAAATAACTAATAAGCTCAGATACATTATTTTTACAGTTACTTTTTTTTGAAGAGACATGTAATAAAATTTTTTATCTGAATTTGTTCCAAATTTATGATATAAAAGCATTCTAAATTTCTGATTCAAAATTGCTGATATTAATATATAACAACTAACATAGAAATAATGAAACCAACCAATACAAACAAAGTAAGTGAGGTTGGTTTAAAGAATTTGGAAGGGTGGACTTTAAAATGTGGTCCTAACACAGGATGTGTTTCACAAGCAGCTGCAATGTAAACAAGTAAAAACTAGCTCATCCCTGAAAAGTTAAAAATGAATATATATATATATATATATATATATATATATATATATGAGATCAAAATTTAAACAGATAGATTTAGAAATAGGACATTTTTCTAATAAGAATAAACACATTTTTTATTTAAAAAAATCATTGCATAAGATGGATTTATTTTCATTAGAAAAAAGCAAATGTAAAATTAAAATTTCTAAACACAAGAAAAATTTTCAAAAAAGATTATAAAAACCTCATAAACAGGAGCACATATGGAATCAATAAACCGAACTTGCATCAATGGTAATTCATCTTTTTTTTCACGATTCATCATGTCCTGAAAAAAAAAAGTTACAGATACTAAGTTTATCATTTTTTTATGGCTTAAATACTTTCATAAATTTAAAACTATGTATCTTCAAATACAATTATTCATAAATCCAAAATGTTTCATACAAAAAAATAACATACTATAGGCTGAATTTTCAGCTGCTCTTTTTCAATATCACCTTGCTGGAAAAATTCACTAGCAACCAATTCTGCTACCTATAAAATAATTAGGAACAATACTAAAAGTTATAATTACAAAAGTGTAATACAATAGTAATACATAATAATATTCCAGATGCAAATGCTAAAAGCGTACCAATTTCTCTAAAATTTATTTTGATACTAGGCAAAACAAAATAAACATTGTTTTGTATCTATACAGATTGTTCGTCAAAATATTTGGCCTATATACAATTAGTGAATTGGATTCAAATATTGGGAATTCTAAATAATATTTTATATTAATCAAGAAAAATGGAAATAAAATTAAGTTGCTTTTTTTTAAAAAAAATATTATTAGGTATCTCAATTATTCTGAGAACTTTACAAAAGATAGAAATCTAGTCATAGTTAATAAGTACAGAAAAAAAAGGGGAAATCTAGGTTTTAGTAAAATAAGAGAGAATGAAGTAAAGGAATAAAAAGTAAGAGGTAAAGAGAGAAGGAAAATAAACAAAGAATGAAATAAAATTGAACAATAATGCCAAATTTGTTTGTTATTTTCAACCATTGAGGGGAATTATTTTCTTGAATAAAACATTTCTAGTAAAATGACTGTTATTTCATTCATTTGCCTGTTTAATGAATTTTTTAAAACATAGACAAAATTTTTAATTTTGCAGTTAAATCTCCAATTTATATGAAAACAGCCAAATGTCACCCTGTACAAATAAATTTATTTAACATCAATATTGCCTTTTAACTACTAAGAATGAATTACTGAGAAGAATATCAAGAATTCCACCTAGTTTTTAAATTTTCACTAATAAATCCTTTTTTTTTCTGAGCCACTTGAAATCAATTTTTCAGTTATAAGTAGATGGCATATGATACAATATGAATCAAATAATAAAGGTTCCAAGATACCTTCTATGATATTATGTAATTAATAACATATTTAAATATGTATTTGTATGATAGAATTTATTAATGTGGATGTGAAAAATAGATTAAACTTACAACTCTCTGAATATCCCATGGCTTAGTAATAGCAGCAATATCACAAACTGTCATTAACATGGCTCTGAAAATTGAGAATAAAATATTAAAATAGCTATAATTAAAAGATACAAATATATTAGTGAAATATATATGAAAAAGTTTCAAATTTTAATTAAAAATATATTTTAAATTTAATTATTAATTCTCATTCAAGTTTCATCTACTAAGAAAAAAAAATTGTTAGCGAAAAAACATTCATTGTTTATTAATACAAAGAATAACTGAGGTATTTTTATTTTTTGACAAAACTGATTTTTTATAAATATTTTTTAATACTTTTTTTCTTTTATGTATATATATATATATCAAGCATTTCCTCTTTCCTTTAAATTTCTGCAGAAATATTAATAATCTTGAGAGAATTTAGTGTGCTTGCATTAGAAATATGTTTGATTATTCCTTTCTTTCTTAATATTCCACCCCAGAAATATATGCTTAAAAATAGATAATGATCTCAGTATATATCAAAAATAAATTTATCTTAATCTTTCTTATGTATAAACAGTAAATAAATTAAATGTGAAAATTTTCATAAAATAAATTATTCTAACGCATTCTTTATTTTTTTCTAATACCAGACAATTTTTTAATACTAGGCTAAAAAATTGCATTAAATACTTCAGTAATTGCAAAATACTTTATACTTTAATATATTACAAGTAAATAACCATCTATTCATGCAAATAAGCATAGAAGGAAAAATTGAAAATCTCTCATGCAAAATAATTAATATAGCTATTAACAAAGAAATAATGAATGGCCAAAAGTAAGTTTGCACTTAACATTTAAATAAGAAAAAAATATTTAAGTATTTAAGTAGAATTTTCTCAGTTTTAACTTTTAATTTTAAAAAATTAAAAACCTGAGTAATTCTCTATTATCTTCTCTCTTCCAGTTATATTTTCCTGAATCAACCATATGAAAAAATGTGCCTCTCCTTCTAAAAATGAGAAAAGCATTACACAAACATTAGAATATTTATATTTTCAAACACTAATTCTATAGAAATGGGTGACAAAAAAAGAAAAATTACTTAAAATTAATACAAAATGTATAGAACTCATGTTATATTTAATAACAAATAAAAAAAAATGAACCCATCAGTTAAACTCGTGGAAAGATGCATTTCTTCAGTTAAAGATACAAAATGCACTAAATATGCACATTTTATGAGATAAGTCTATTTTACTAATGTGGGATGTAAGTTTAAAAAAATAATGAACAGTTTTTTAGTTAAAGTAGGAATTGTGTTCTGTTGAGTACTAAGTCTGCAACATTTTATGATTTAAAATAATAATAAGAAGAAGGGGGGGGGGGAAACACACACATAAGATTTAGTCACCATCTAAAAGGACTTCACCAAAATGGCATCCTGAACATATCTTTAAACCATAAATATTGTCACTAAATAATTCATACCTGTGGTAATATAATTCATACTACAGAGTATATTCCAAAAACAGTCCTAATGTATATATTGCTTTAAATATTGAGAGACTGTCAATATTGGTTATGATTAACAAGCTTAAAATGCTACATTTATGAATAATTATTAAATAAATCAGTACAATTTGATAATTAATTACTTTTCTATATTTTTGTAATTGACCTGAATAGATTTATATTTTAGGGGATGCTAATAGATTTTTATAACAAATATACAAACTTTTTACAAAAAACCTCCTTATAAAATATTTAAAATATATTTTCTGTAAATTTTATTCTAAATTCACAAAATATTCCACAAAACAATAACTGACAAAAAGTAAGAGAAAACACATATATTTTTAGTCAAATACTAAATTTATATGAATAGAAATTTTGAAAAAACTTCATTTAAGCTTATTAAAATAAATGTGAATTCGTTCTTAATAACTAATTTGGGAACACTGGCTCTTTTCATACAAAGGTATGCTCACTGTAAATACAGGTACATTCAAAATGGATTAAACACTGTTTTGTAGACATTTGAAATTCTTGTTCCATATTTTTTTTTATTTTATTTATTTAAGGGATTTTTGTCCATTTAAAAAAGTAGGCTTTGAATGTTTTTCCTATTCCCAAATATCTATTGATGATGATTCAGAATGTTTTACAAGATAATGCATCCTCATAATATTTACAATTTAGTTAGATTTATGAGCTAAATATCATATCTATATTTTCAGATGATGGTCTATATAAGATGGTATTTCAAATGATGGTATGCAGAAGATATTTTGGCCAGTTAGTTAAAACCAAAATGGATCTACTTTTAATTTAAACAAAATAACAAATGTAATTGGAAGTATATAATTATGACTCAGTATCATGCATAAATAGAACAAATTATTCATACATTGCATACAAAGACTATATTCATTAGTGATAACAGCTTAATATTCACAGAATGATCATTAATTGAAGAACTATGACCGAATCTCCTATATAAGACTATTTCTGTAACTGAAGTGAGGAGATTTTACCATTGTACTAATCTTTTCCCTTCTCAAGACATGTTTCTTTACAGTATTTCTTGTATGCCTGGTTTTGAAGTGAAGTGAAGAGCTTGACGGTAATGCAATATTATTACTTCAAGAGCATATCTAGTTCTATTAAAATGCGAAAACTTCAATCTTAATTATTTTGCTGCATTTATCCTTCAATACTACACTTTATTAAGAATATATTCTTTTAATGTAATATAGCTATTTATTGAACAGATTAAAAGCCAACTCTATATGCAAAATAGAGATAATTTTTAATTTCAATATAATTATAATTCTGACTTCATCATACATAATTGAAAAATCTCATCTGTTTCTCCATCATGTAAGCATGCTAATTTTCAGTGATTACCAGCATCTGAACTTCATTTAAATTATATGTTATAGTGTATAAGATGGTGATTGCATATATTAGATGTTTTAAAATCGTTGGAAATGCAATTTTATTAATAAAAAGAGGAAGCACAAAAGAATGTTTTATAATTGATGAGTACTTGCAATCATATCTGGGTGACTTTGAAGCACTATTGACTTTTACAGTAACAAATTAAAAGTGCCGAGAGTACAGAATTGCTCATAATGGTTGAAATTTTTATTGGCCAGAAAATAAGTTTCCACAAATAGCAGCCATAGTAAAATATAAACCATGAATTGTCCTATTATGTGCAAAGTTTCAACCTTGTGTATCAGTAATACATCAAACTTTAATAATATACATATATTATTTCTATATGTATGAAAAAAACAAGACTCCAAAAATCTTAAACCAAGATTTTGGCTACACAATTGCAGAGCCACAGAATGACAAAATCCAACAAAGAACAACAGGGTATGTGGCTTGATGAATATTGAATTTAATGCCAAGTATCAAATATCATTCTGCTGATGTGCAGGTTACAGCTGAAATCGTGGAAAATTTTTGCAAGGGAGATGTCAGCTTTAATATCATACTCAACATCAGACCATGTTTTCAGATTAAGTGATCCATCACAAAATACAACCTCTTATAAAGGATAAATAAATTTTAAAAACCATTTATCATTTAAACATAATCTTGATGACACTACTGTAATTAAATAATATTAAACAAAATTTCATGATTGTTTTTCATTCTTTCCCTCCGTAACTTTTATATTAAATAACGAACAAATATAACAAATAGGAAATGGCAATATCTGAAATGGTCCTTTTTTTTAATCAGAAGGGTTTCTTTAAGCTTGATAGCCTTTAATGCTTTTACAACTGTTTGTTTCATATATTCTGCTTCATATAGACATTTATATTTGAATGCTTTCAACATATTACTAAAGAAATCAAATCTCTCCTCGGCATTATTCATTACTTGTCATAGTATGAAGAATAAATCCTTTTATAAGAAATCATATATTTTTAGAACTAAAACTAGTGTCATTTGTTACTTATGCACTTCTTTCTTCATAATATATTCAACATAATATTTTAAAGGCTGACAAACTATCTGCAAATTTTCAGATGACTCAATCAAATGCCCTATAGGATGGGTTGCTGGATCAAAGATATCAAATTTGGCTCGTTGTTATTTTCTTGAGTAGCAGCTGCTTATAAAGAAAAGGTTTTTCAGAATTATAATTAAGTTTTTTAATTAATAAAAATAAATTCTGCTTAGGTATTGATTTATAAACAGAAATTGGATTCCCAAATTTTTAATGATCAAACTATGAAATATTCAAGTACAATTTTTTACCCAACTTTTTCAAAACTATTGTGATAATTGTGCTATAAGAGAATGTTAATTTTTTAGCACAACTTTGGTTGATTATTTATTAATTTTTTATTAATCTTTTCCCACATGTTTCATAGTTTTTCTTTAAGAAATATATGAAATACATAATAGTTTCTTGACTGGAAATATGAATTTATCCAGTGACATTTTTATTAGCTTTACTTGTAGTTTAGTTCTCCATTTATTGCAATAAAATATCTATGTATACAAAAACAATGTCTTATATTAATTTATTTAAAAACGGTTCAGTAACATTTTATTAAATAAATATTTCAAATTTATTTTAAAATGGTATTTAAAAGAATATACTTTCAAATAAGGTTTAATTATTATTATTATTATTTTGATAAGCTTTTTTTTTTTTTTTGCAATCATTAGAAGCAAGAGAGTCAAATTGTACAAATTTTTTCAGCTTAATACTAAAATCAATATCAAAAGTACTTTAATAAACTGCAATTTTATACTTAAATAAATACTTTTAACTTCAATTAAAAATATACTTCTTAAGAGTAACAATTAAACATGAAAAAATATTAGCTGCATTCACTAAAAAGATATCCACATCAAGAATGAGAGTTTATGTCTACAATCCAATTTTCATATTCATAGAATTACAGTAAATAAAAAGAAGAATCTTCAATTGGCAAATAATAATCAAATTACAATCTCACAACTAAAAATTTTAAACAAAAAAAATTTTCAATTAATGAAAATTGGTAAGAGCTTATTTCATTACATTAAGAAATATTTCATTCCTCATCTGTTCAATTTATCACTGGTAATATTTAAATCTATCTCCTTTCCTGTCAATAATCATTTTTTATCCTGAAAAACCCAATGCATTTCTGATTTTGAATCAAAAGTTATTTAATGTTTAAGGGGTCACAGTATGAAGGGAATTAATTTGATTATGCAATTCTTTGGTTCAAATTTAATTTGACTGCAATGAGGAAAGTGGGAAAAAAAAAAGGAATATTGTAAAGAAATGAAATATTGATTAGATATACAAATGCAATACCAATAAAGAATTATCAATAATCCCTACAGTAAAAACAATGTTTCCTGACAATAGATACTTACCGAAAGTAGACAGCTAAATCTGTGGCTAAAATTGCATCTTCTAAAACATGCACAACATTTGAATATTCATCAGGGGACAAATGACTAAGAATTTGATTACCCTATAATAGGAAAAACAATAAATCAAAATATTTAACAGTTCTAAAGTATTAGATGACTAATTTACATCTATGAGTAGAATATGACTACTGCAGGTTATTGTATGATAAATTAGAGATATATTTTTAACAGAGAAATTTCTGAACAAAATATTTTCAACTTGAAATTTTAAAAAACAGATATTATTTATCAGGATATAACCTCATTAAAGAATATAAATTGTTTTAATTATTTAGCAGAATAAGACAATCTATTTTTACTATATTACTAGTTGACTAACATGGTGTTGCTTGAAATGAGAATATTTCCCTGTCATTTATTAATAAAAATTTTAATTATTTGCCACTGTGACTAAAAATCCCCTAATGATTCAGAATTTTCGAGCAAAATTTGAGATAATATATTACCCTGTATTATAAAGGATATAAATATCACTTTAAAGCAACATACAATATCAACATCTTCAATTCAATAATGGCATTTGATGGAATTTTATCACACAAATACAGAAATTTATTCACAATTTTAATAAACACAGTCTCCTTGCTGAATTGAACAACAAGCTGGATTTTTTCAGAATATTTCATAAGAGTAAATATCCTTACAATATTTATAGAGAAAGAAATAAAAGCATCACTTAGTGATAGGGTGAAATTCAATATCCATTAAATTTTTATTTAATTAACAAATTCTCACACAACCTTCATAATGTCTCTTTCGTAGCTGCATAGTATTTATGGATAAAATTTGAAGTACTCTGGATTTCTCAAATTATTTCAATACACTGGACTTGTGGATATGAACAAACTAATTATGAATTTTATTTATATAGATAAGCCATTCCAAGCTTTAGATATCTGTGAATTACTAGGAAAAAAATTGAATCCTGTGTGGACTACTCTCAACCTCAACTTGATGAGCAAACCTTCTGGAAATATGGAATACTCTTAGGTAAAAGGTGTGGAAGCCAAGAATCTTATTCAAAATAAGAATGCTAAAATTTCAAGGTACTAATAGTTCATTTATGACATACTTTAGGTTCATTCCTGAAGTTCTTGAAGACAATTTGTGGTCCCCAAAATTTCAGTAACAGAATTTTATATGTCCATTATTGAACTTCTCTACATGTATTTCATTTATTAACTTTCATAAATTATTAATAAAGTTAATTTTGGAATCATGTCAAAAAATAAACTTTTAAGATAGATTTAAAAAGGTATAATTTTTGTTATACTATTTGTACAGCATAAATGAAACTACACCTGAAGTAAATTTAAAGCATGAAATTTTACGTTAATTCAAGAAATAAAATTTGATTTTCAAGATTTTTTGTTATTTAAAACAAATATTTATACATAGTAGAGTATGAATAAATTATCCCATCAAAATGTATTATCAATTAAATATCACTTTCTTGTTCAAATTTATTTTTTTATAATAAGTCCTATAATTTCTCCTAATCAGAGCAAAAATAGTTAGTTTAATTGAGACTATTGATACATAAGAAGCAGCACTGTTATTATTTAGATTGTATATAAACAAATGCAAGTTTTATTTATAGATATAAAATATTTCAGATTCTTTATCATTCATCAGTTTACAATTAATATCAGACCACAGTTTAAAAGTTGATCTTTTGTTTTGGTCCATTTCAACACTACATTATTAAATTAAAAAAAAAAAAAACATCTCACAAAAGGAACTAAACTTTAATATTGAAAAAACATCCTCAGTTTGAATATTTACAATTAAAAAAATTAACATCCAAGAAAAGTAATTACCAGATTTTTGGAAATTTTATCAAAAGGAAGATATCAAAATTCAAATGAACAAAAGATTCTCACAAAATTATATATAGCATATTTGTACAAGATAATTGTATTTTATCATCTGGACAGTTACATACATTCAAATGACAAAAGAAAATATATAATATTTAAAAAATAATATACATTAATGTTAATTTACTACCTCACTATTCAAAATCATAATACATTGATCAAAATGATGATGTTCCATCGTGGAAGTTGAGTACAGTTGGGCCAAAGGAGAACATGATCTAGAACATGATAGAATTTATTAAAATTAAACATTAATGTCCAAATGAAATTAAAATTAGGTTGATTAGAAATTGTATAAAACTATTATAGATAAATTGTTTCAACCAGTATTAATGTGCATATGCTTCCATCCAAATCTTTCCAGATAATACTATTACAAAAATATAATTCCCTTTCCCAATGCTTTTATTCAAATAAAAATAAGAATTGAAATGATATTCAGTTACATTTAGGCGTAAAACCAAGACTGGTTTCTCATAATGTTTTAAAATAAATTACATTAATTTAATGCTAAATAGTTATGTAATAATAGATCACCTAAACAAGCTATAAAACTAGATATTAAGTTTAGAAAGTTATTTCATTTATTTGCTCAGCATGTATATATAAAAAAGTAAAATACATATTTTTCTATGTTCCCTCAATCACAAATTCTCATATTCAACACTTTAAAAGGTTTAAGACCCAATTTTAATAATTATATCCTTAAAATTAAAACATTTTTAGATTTAGCAGCAAGGAGCACATACTGTAAAGGATATTTGGAATTCCCACTTTAAAATTTGGATATATATATATTTAGAATTATAAAGTTTATAGATTAAATCCACTTTACCTTCCAGAAGTGGTTGACGTTTAAGTTAAGATATTAATAATTTTAATAATTTAAAAAGCTCTCTAGCCTTGGATAGTTAATATTTTCTGGACTTAATACTTGATGTAAAAGTGTGTTCACATCTTAATACAAATATTCAGAAACCCAAAAAATACTTAATTTTTCTTTGAATAAAGTGCAAAATGCATGCAATAAAAACACTAACACAAATAGAAATAACCATATTAAATTTTTTTTAGGGGGGATTTGTTTATTATTTTGTGAAAATAGTTTTACTGCTGATTTTGGAAACCTCATGTATACTCAAATAAGTTTCAGAACTATGGTATCACATCAATTATATGAGCTTTGTTCTTTGAATTGCTACAGAAAAAAAATCACTAAAAAATTTAAAAGAAACTTAAAGTTTATAATTTGTTCAAGTCAAAAGAAAGTGTTCATCAACAAATTAAAAAAATGACTTCGCAGTCAATGCAATAAAAATTCAATAAAACTATCAATGTATGGAACTTTTATTAAATAAGTCCAATTTAAAAAAAGAAATCAAGTGATATACAGAGAACATGCTTTAAAAAGTTGAATGAAAATTATATGACACAAAATCATCAAACAGAAAAAAATAAAAAAATAATACAAATGTTATTTTTTGTGACTGTTAAAATATCACTTAAATCATTCTGCTGCCATATTAAAAGGTATTTATGCTGTAAAATAAAATAAAAATAGAAAACATCCAAAAGAAATTTATTTTATTCATAGGAAAAGTCGGCAAGTGATACATTTGATTAAATGGTAATATATATTTATTATTTAAGTATAACAAATGGTAATATATAATGTTTATATTAGTCTTAATAATTTATTAAAATTAGATAAATATCCATTCAGAAATGAAATTGGTGGCAGCAGAAAACTAAATATTTGATCTTTAAAAGAGTACAAAAATTGATTTAATGCAAAGATATATTCCAAAATTAGTGTGGAAAAAATTCAAAATCTTTTTAGCTTTATTTTTTTAAAAGATTATATAGTGACTTTTACACATCATAGCTAATCTTAAGCACTATGAATTCTATATATAAAATTTTCTTTGAGAATTTCAAGGGCTGTGTAATAATAGGAAGCTCAAGCAAAAATTTAATATTATATACTTTCTATTTTATATTCTAATATTATTTTACAAATATAGACCTTAAAAAGTCTAAAAGAACAAAATATGCTTTATGCTTTGACACACTACATTTTCTTTTAAAGTTTGAATGGGCATGTTAACATGTCTATATGATTCAGGTTTTCTAACCAATTTTGAAAAACAAGACAGCAGTGTACAAATCTAAATACATAAACATGGAAATAAAAAGAAATAGAACTTCTCAGTCATTAAAATGAACAAAATTAAAATTTTACTTTATCTGAAATGAGTTGTTTGTTCCTCTGTGGTCTAGGTCATGGCAAAGACAGGCAATAAGAAGAGACAAAGTTTCCACTTCTCCAAACACATGCCATAGTTTTGTGATCTATAAAAAACAATGTTTTTTTTTTAAAGCACAGAAGCACAGAAAATTTAAATCAAGTAAAAATAGAGAAACAGAAAAAAATATCCAGTTTGTTAATAAAAAAAGATGTACAATGCAGCAGCATTATAGAGAAACATATTTGAAAAAAATCAAGTATCTAATTTTGATATTCAAATAGTGCAAAAGCCGACACATAAAATTCACACAGATAAATACTTTGTTTCTTTCAAAAGGATTATGAAGTCTAGCTATTTTTTAAAATGTTCTTACTACAAAATTGGTCACATTTTTTAAACTTTAGGGTCTGTATGTTTTGATTAATAAAATAATTTATTTCGAAAGCTAGTCCTTTAATACTTGGTGTGATGAAGTACAGAATTAATTTTATAGCTTTAAAAGATTTTTTAAAAATATTAATGAGTCATCAATCTTTATTCAAAAAAGATCAATAAAGAGCATGCATGCCAAAAATTTTGGAATTTTTTTATTCAGAAATTCTAGAGCCCTTCCTTCAATCAACATTTACAACTTCAATCTCAAGAGAAAATTTTGATTTAGAACAAAACAATTTTCTACAGTTCAATATTTGCAAAGAAAGTTAAATATACAAAGAAAATATATTACCGTCAGACAAGCAAACATCATTTGACTAACATTGAAAGCATGCCTCCAGTTGTGATAAATCACTGGCCTATAATTTTTCCTCACACTCAACAGCCAACGACATAAGACCTAAATTTAAAATAAAAAAATCATAAAAATATATATTTGCATGCATATTGTTACTGAATAATTTTTTATTTGTGAAAAGAAACTGCCTAAGTTGGTATTTAAAAGTCTGATTGAAGAATAGTTTGAATATAGAACTTTGAATTATAGTATTTTTTAAATTCCTTAAAGAATTTTTAATATGCTTTAAAATATGAAACTGAAGCACAAGCTAGGCATTAAAAACAGATGAAGCCAGATAGTAACCACAAAGTAGAATTAAAATCTCTCTATTCAATAATATAATGTTAATAAGAATGTAATATAATATAATGCCAATAAGAATATTAATTCAGCATGTGACGTTGCTTGAATTATGAAACAGATCTAACAGTTATAACTAAGGGAGGGTACTTGAATCAAATGCAATTCATCATTAAAGAGAACCTCAGGGAAAAAAATTAGCATATAATTTTTGAATATTAAAATTTCAGCGTGAAAAATAAACAATAATATTCTGAAATATTAATAAGAAAACAAAGACTAAAATTTTTGATAAATAAACCCATGCAATAATTTCGTTTTATAAAACCATACAAAATTCTTTCAATGCAACTATAGCAACTTACTTAATTTACCTTTTTTATGTATCCATAAAAAAAAGGCTCTTATTTAAAAAAAAACTATTCTAAGAATAAAATATCATTTGAAAATTTATCTTCTTTCCTGTATAACAGGGAGATCTAGATTTGACAAAACATTTTCCCACTTAGCACTAATAATTCTAACATGATTTTGATTAAAAAAACTTTTTTTTCTAACCAATGTTTAATGTTGACTATTCTAGTTGTTGGTGTTTTGTTAGATTTCTAGAAGTTTTACTATTAACTTTTTAAAAAAAGTTGTTAAAAACCATCTATTTCTTCTTATTTGAGTTTATTAATAAAACAAATCAGATTTCTAGCATAGATAAAAATGTGTGATCTCTAACAATAACATATTTCTAGTCAATAATTGAAGTATATGAAACATCAGAAAAAAACCCAATTTAGTAAGAAATAAGTTTGAAATTTAAATAAAATGAAATTCTTTATCCAAATATAATCATACATTTATCATGAAAGTTTGTAAACTATCCATAGCACAGTTCTTAACTCATTGGCCAACAGATTTAGGAAATATATATAATTGAAATTGCTTTTAACATTCCAGATTCTTTAGGAAGCAATATTCTATACTACATGGAACAGGGGCTAAGAATTACTAAATCTATATTTTAAAATATTTACTACAAACAAACAAACAAACACACGCACATGCACACACACACATGTATGGATTAACATTTAAACAAAAATCAAATTATAAATATATACATCACTACAGCATTTTATACTAAGTAAAAATTGGATTTTTGAATAAAAATGAAAAAAAGTGATCAAAAATATTAATTCTCATTAAAATTATTCATAAATGATCATGTAATACATTTTTACAATAAATACTCAAAGTAATAAATTGCAGGTTCCTAGCAGTAGAATTGCAAACAAAGATATTTTAAAAAACAGTGATGAGAAAAATAAAGAAATTATGAACTCAAACTTGCATCATAGTTTATACGAAATCTTTCAATGAGATCCAAATCCATAAACATTCTAAGACAGGCTTTCAACATGTCTTCATCATCAAGGCTGAAATCATTGAACTTCAAGTCTTGCAATCTGTATACGTGTGTTGAAGGAACAATACATTTCTAAATATAATAGAATTGACTTAATTATCTAATGATAAAGAGAGCCAGTCAAATTATGTTGAAAATAATTAGTTATTTATTATTGTAAGCAAACAAAGATTTTTAAATAGTATTTTTATCTTAACATTTGTAGGCACTTCATATATTTTTTTATTATTATTTTATTCCCAAACATGTAGAATTTTGTGTAAAAGCTCGAATTCCACAAATAAAAGGCATCAACTCAAATGCCTATTAGATTTTAATTTACTTTCAAAAATAAATAAAAGCAATAAAAAATTATGGATTCTCCCCTATTTTCCCAACAAAACAACTTATATTAATATATATTTGATAATATATTTAAAAATTGTCAAAGATCAAAATTTGAAACAACTGCAGTATCAATTCAAATATTAAAAATGAGACACTTTAAAATGTATTTAAATTCATATTATTTATATAAAACCCTTTTTAAGAATTGTATCAAACAGCCAAAGTTATTACATACACTCAATGCCTTTGCTTCCTCCATTGGAGCAGTTGCATGATATGACAAAACTTCAAGGGTGACTTTAGTCTTTGCTATGGCTTTCACAGCTCTTTCATACATTTGAGTATTTTGTATACCCATGCCACAGAATATTGCAAAGGCCTAAAAAAGGAAAATACAAAGAACATAATAAATAATTTTTGAAAATTATTAGTAGCAGAAAATAAATAAAAAAGGAACAATATAAAGAAATAATCAATATTTAAAGATATAAAACAAATAGAACATTAGATACAATAGAATGGCTCTTATCTCAAAATAATGGGACCTTGTTCACAAAGGATAAGGGTTTGCCAGATATTTGCTTATATGCTACTGTCTGACATTTTTATTTTCTTCAATTTTTTCTCTTTCCCACTGCATGTATAATTATTTTGTAATCATTAACAGAGAATACAAGATGGGAAGGAAATAATCTTATTAAAGTACAAAACTTCTATTAACATTTTAAAATCCCCCTCTGCCAGTTTTAACAGTATTATTTTTTTAAATCATAGGCTGAAATTAAAGGCCTTAATTTAAGCTATCAAAAGTGCCATTATTTTGAAATTTCCAGTTAATTGGATTGCAAGAGACAACAGTTTTACAAAATATTTTGCAGTATTTGCATAGGTAACTAAGGTTAGGTTAATTTAATGAAAAGAATGACCACCAACCATAAAGATATATGATGATTTTTAAGAAAATACTAGTAAATATATATACCAGATATTAAAACACCATAAAATTATTTGTTTACAAAGTTTGTAGTGCAAATGTGGAAATGTTATGTGGTTATTTTATTAATTATTTATATGTTCTACAATATATCTGAAGCATATATGTTCATATTAATAGAAGGTAATTTAGATCATATTACAACACTTAGAAAAATCAAAGGAATAATCACTTCAAAAAGATGTTCATCATTTTTGTTGAATGGAGCTCCACTCAATTTATTGATAAGCTGACTGACACCAACAATTTTATTAGACGCATTTCGAATAGGCATGCAAAGAACAGAGTAGTGACGGAAACCACTGCATCCATCCACCTAAAAAGAAATTAATTTTTTGTTAAATCTAAGATGTTAAAAAAAGACAGATTAAAGGATGTGATGAATATCAAAAGATTGAAAACATAATCATAAATAAAAATGTTTTTATAATTGTACATAAAAATATTTTTAAGTACAATAAATAAAAAAAATCAAATCTATATTAATAAAAATGCAACTCGAAATGCGTTGCTAAGAGAAAAACTGGAGAACGGCTCGACCGATTCGGCTAATTTTTTAAAAATATTTTCGTTAAGACACGAGGATGGTTCTTATGGAGAGAAAAAATGAAAAAAACTGCGTGGAAAATAGTTAAAACGACACTTTTCTTACTTTCCCGCCAAAAATCTTCATTTCCTTCCCCCACACCAACTGAGTTAGATAGCAGGAAGTAATAAATTATGATTTATTTAGAAAGAAATACGCGAAGTCAGTTGATTTTCATTTATAGAAAACAGGGAGTGTAAAAAAGAAAGAAAATAGTTGCTTTTATGCAGCTGATTATGCTGATTAAAAACATTCTTCCAAACGGACATGAATATCATTTTGTTCATTATTTAATAGTTTTATTTTTTACTGTTTCTATTGACTGTGTTCTGATATAAAGTTTTTTTTTTTGTTGTTGTTCTTAAAGATGAAAAATTCTTTTTTATATATAAATACGGCATGAAGAGCTCTTAATGTGTTTGTTTTTTAGAAACGATTTATGTATGAACGATTCTTTTTAATTTCTTAGTTTTTTATATGTATGGATATTTAATCTATGCCTGCTCAAAATAAAGTCTGGGCAGGGAAGAAAATAAAGAATAACGAAGGGGAAAAAGAGTTCGTATAAAGAAAAGTAGTGAAAAAAAAGAAGAAAAGAAGGGTGTGTGTGTGTCATCATTATTTCGATGTTTCAATTGACTACAGTTCCTACCAATGCGTTGCTATTCGATCTATGAACTTAGTTTGCCCACATTGTAAGGCATTTAAATACAATAATGAAACAAATGGATTGTGTAGCACAAATGGAAAAGTGAAATTAGTGTCATTGGTTCTGCCTCCTGAGCCATTGTACTCATTAGTTTCAGATACTGGAAAGGATTCCATGCATTTCCTTACAAACATATAAAAATATAATAACTGTTTCCAAATGACTTCCTTTGGAGCACCAAATATACTTTTAAGATAACAAGACTTATTTAAATTTTTATCATGTCAGAACATGATGTTGTTTTTGGGAGGAGGTTTTTGGCGTCAATAATAAATTCGTAGGCGAAAAATAAAAATTTTATCTGCACGAGCATCTCGAAAAAATCAGTTTTTAATTACATGTTGTCAATGCATTTACAAAGGCTCTGATTTTAAAAAAAATTAGTTAATGACTACAGCAAATAAAATCTAGAAAATTGTCATTTTCAGCACGTGATTATATGAAATAAAATAAATAGGAAATGCGATATTTTTTTTAAAAAAATCAATGCGAGCCACGTTCGGCCATTTCGCTAAAATTTGGTGGCTAACTATTTCTTTGGAGGGGGGCGAAAAAATCATTTTTTTGGCGAAAATAACAAAGCCGTGCTATTGTGTGTTTTATAATTAAATTGTATTTGCCATAGCTATGTATTTTTCATATATGCTTATAGTGGTATATTTCCGTTCGAAAATAATTTAGAATTTCGCCAACTTTTCTCAAATTTCTTTGGCGATTATTCATTTGCACCCGGCAAAGGGGAAAAAACCTTAAGTAATCCCCCCCAACACTAATGCGGTTAGATATAACAACCGGTTATTTCAAACGATTCAGTTTATTTTCGTAGTCTTTGATACATTTAAAATTAATGATTGTTAAGTAATAGTTCTTTCGATTCCTTCAGAAGTACTTTTGAATAAAAATAAACCAGATTAATTGAAATTAAAAATTTCTAATCTGCATTTGTTACCCCAATTCATGTTCAAAATTCATGTCAATCATACGGTTTGCTAACATTTTACATTATGATTAGACTATCAGTTCTCAAGTATACACTTCAAAATTTCCACGCGTACGAAGTCGCGGGTAAAAGCTAGTTATAAATAAAATGCTCATTTTTTTCTGAAATTTTGCAAAGTATGCACAGAGACAAAAGTTAGAAAGTTAAATAGCAAATGAATTCATAAATAATGGAACTGAAAAATATAACTTCAGGATTATATACATTAAAAAAATTAAACTAATAAAAGACAAGACTTACAGCTGGATCAAAACGATCATCTTGTAAAACATCAGGGATATTTAAAGTCTGAAAAATGAACAATGAAAGTTAGACTCAATTATTCATAATTTAATTATAAACTTAAAAAAAAGGAAAAGTATTTTATTAATAACAGTTCTTGCATGCAGATTAAATGTATTTATAAAAACTATGATAAGCATATGTGCATGAATATCAAATTCTAACGTTATTCAATTATTACCTCCCCAGTTGTAGCAACATAGCCAGTGATTCCAACATTTATTGGAAAGCGACCTTCAAAAGGACTAAAATAAGAAAGAACAGCAATATTTGATAACTGAACAAATGTATGTAATTATAAATCAACTTTTAACATATAAAAAATTATGGCAAATATTTTTGTCATTCTTTCAACATTAATAAATCAACATGGTTTCATTTATATATTTATAATATTTGAAATTAAATAAAAGATATTCAATATTTCATTCCTAAAATACTAAACAAAATATTATTATAAATAAATAATAATATGCATTTTTTAAATATTACAAATGGAACCACACACACACAAAAATGTTGAAAGATTGACAAATTGCAAATTACACAATAAAAATATTATATCTTCATATAATGGCAGGATAGCATTTTAAACTCCAAATATTTAAAATGCAGAATGGAATTCAGTTAAAAAATTATGAATTTTAATTTTCAGAATAATCAAGATCAAATTTAGTTTAATCTTTTATATTTATAATAAATATTCAAGATTTTAAAAAACTACTAAACTAACAGATTCAACTGCAAACATAATCTTTCTAATGTTCATATTATTTTACTGACAAGCCATATATTTTTAAATATAAAATGAGTGCAATATTCTTAAAAAAATTAAGGCAAAATTTAAAACCTATGTATGAATTAAAATAAAAATTTTGTTAAAAAAATTCTTTTGTTGTCAAAATCATCATGTGAGTGAAAATATTGCAAAGCTGGTAAATTGGAACCCAGGCACTAAAATAAAGCATCAAACCCCAACAACTCTAGTTTTAACTATAGTAACTACCTGAAGATAGTACTTCCCCTCCCCCATTCAATTGTAATCCTGTACATGATTAGCTGAATATGTGCTCATATGATTTTTTGTGAAAATTATATTTTAATTTGATAAAAGATGAGAAGAAAGAAAAATTCTAATACAGAAAATTTAGACGACTACACTTGAAGAATTTCTAATAATAGTATAACAGTCTAGCATTTTTTCCTATATATCTTATTAATATTAACAAGCTAACAATAATAATAATAATAAAAATTAATAGAGCAACTTATTTCCATAAAAAATAACTAATTTAGTTTTAAAACTTTTTTAAAATTTAATAAATATAAATTAAAGAAATGCTATAGTTAGGAATTTATCCCTTGCTTGTTATACATATATCTATATTAATAAAAATGGATCTCAAAATGCATTGCTAAGCACAAAACTAGAGAATGGCTCAACCAATTTGGCTAATTTTTTAAAAGTATTTTCATTAAGACACGAGGATGGTTCTTATGGAGAGAAAAAATGAAAAAACTGCGAGGAAAATAGTTAAAACGACACTTTTCTTACTTTCCCGCCAAAAAACTTCATTTCCTTCCCCCACACCAATTGAGGGAGTAATAAATTGTGATTTGTTTAGAAAGAAATACGCGAAGTCAGTTGGTTTTCATTTATAGATAACGGGATGTTTAAAAAAGAAAGAAAATAGTAGCTTTTATTATTAGTCTGTATGAATATTTAAAATATGTCTGCTCAAATAAAGTCTGGGCAGGGAAGAAAAAAAGAATAAAAAAGGGAAAAAAGGGTTTGTAGAAAGAAAATATGATGCATGTATGAAAAAAAAAGGATAGAAAAGAAAAGAAGGGTGTGTGTGTCACCATTATGTCCTCTTTGCACAGTATTTTCCAAGCTCTTTTTAAACTTTCGCATCTCTTGAAAACCAATTGTGTCTTTATTTGTTTAGTGTGTTTACATTTATGAAAATTAGAATCTTCTTATTCTATAAAAACGTAGAATTTTAGACCCTTCCCTCCACCATTTAAGTAAAATATCAATTCTGGGACAATCATTGCTCAGATAGAAACAGAAAGATGAGTAGTACAATGAACAGAACATCTGAAGAAAATAATACTAAATAACACTATAAATGAATCATATGATTATCAAAATTTGTTTGGTTTAAAAACATTTTGTTGAAAAACTTGTTATAAGACACAGCTACATAAAATATTATAAGAAAATTTTAGCGAGCATTAATATTGGCGAACCAATTGGTCGCCAAAGGCGCCAATTATATATATATATATATATATATATATATATATATATATATATATATGCTCTCATAATTAGGTTCAGTTTAAAACTTCATAATTCCAAATTAGTTTACAGTTAAGTCTGAAAGTTCTCCTAAATTTGTTTTTAATTATTCATTGCTTATAAACACAGTTATATTGAATTTCTTTCATTCAGAATCTTTACTTCAACAAGATAAATTGAAAACAAATTCTAAAAATTATTAGCAGTAAAAGAAGCCATCTACCTCTTTCTAGAGTCAGCATCTTCAGCATTCATATCATTAACATCTAAATCAAAAACTCTCGAAAATGTCTAAACAAATGAAAAGAGAAATTGGTAAGATTATAAAAATATTGATAAATAAAACAAATTTATTTTTTATATTTAAAATAATCAAGAATTTCTTTTAAATATTTTAATAAACTTTTTTTAATAGTTTCAGAGATAGTATTTAAAAAATACTTGCCATTACATAAATCTTAAGATGAAATTTTGAACATTGAAACATGAATAGCATTGTAAAATGAAGATAACATAAGAATTTTTAAAATACAAGGTATAAAATAAATTCTAAAAAAAAATTAGAAGTAACAGTACAAAATTTTCATGGATTTTCTTAATACATATAATAGCTATTTAATTTAACAATTGCTTAGATATTTTATTTTCATTTTAAAATGAGCATTAAATACGATTGCTACTATTATTGAACTTTGGCAGAACAAATAATAAAAAAAAATGAAGATATAATGCATTTGAAGCAAAATATAAACCTCTTTCATCCGATTTATATTTTCTAAAATCATATTATATATATATATATATAGGGAAAACTCTGGTATGTAAAAGGGAAATTTATGGGAATATACTAGAAAATTATCTATCAAGAAGATTGAAGCATGATGTCAAAAACTCGGTATATTATTTAGTAGAGATGACAACATTAAATTTTAGAAATTAAAAAGTTTGATTAAAATTTTAAAATCTATTATCATTAATGCTGATTCAGTTATGAAACATGTAAATTAGCTCTTTTTTTGAGAGAGAGTGAGAATTATTATAGAAGTATAAAGCTGCTACATATCAAATGTGCCAACATTAAAAAAAATAATTAAGGCACATCAATATGGCAAAGATCAGCTATATAATTTAGTTTATATTTGTCTGAACTACAGATAGGTGAGCTAAAAATAGAAATAATAAAAAACTAAACAGTCATTTAAAATAATCTTAGTACTCAATATTTATAAATGTGAAAGTCGGTAAAACAATTTTACTCTGCAATTTTGTAAAGCTATGGATCATGGGCAAAGTAAAAAAGTATCTTTCTCACAGTCCTGCAGGGTAGTTTATAAATACATTAGTATGTTGATTTTAAATTAAAATTTCTTGATATAAACATAATATTGTAACAGATCTATTTAGACTACTGCTATCTGGTGGTAGTCAACCCACCATCTGGCGGTAGCCAACCAAGGACAGTTAGTCATACTCCAATTTCTGTGCCGAAAAGTGGCTTTTCCCCTTTTGTCCGTCCATTTTGTGCTGTAGTGTTAAATGTCAGTTATTGTTGTATTTGTGTCAGATTTATGTGACTGTTTATGTGCTGTAAAAAAACGTATTTGAGCTAGCCAATTTTGCACTTCCATCACGGAAAAAACAATTACAATATTGAATTTTTTTTAGTATAATTTCTTTTTTAATAGCACAGAGAATTAAATTTTTTAAAGAAAAATAAATAAATAAAACTATAATTTACATGAAGACAAGAACGATAAATAAGCACATATTTATGAAAGAATTAAAATTTTTCTATCATATTTACAAGAAATCAAACTTGGCAATATTTTTAAATCTATAAATGTTGATGTTAAATATTAGTTATTTTTAAAGTGCCATAATTGACAAAAATATGTAAGCCTTAAGTACTGTAACTTTATGTAATGGAGTTATATGAAAATCATAGAATTTACGATTTAATTTTATTATATCTGGCATTTTGGCTAATGTTAAATTAATAAAAAAATATCAAAATTATTATATATATAGATGATTATTAAGTGAGAAAAATACAAACCTTTGTATTTTCATCCACAAGAAGAACTTGGCATCTTTCACACTGCAGCAAAGACTGCGTATGAGTCATAATTCTATATACAATATGCTCAATTGTACTTTGCTCCTCAAAGACCATGCGAGCTAAATCTAGCAGTACCTATCAAGGAAAAAAAAATATTTTGCATTTTCTCTCGTAGCTTAATTTTAAGAAATATTGTGCCTACAACACAATAAAGAATTAATTATCATGTTAGTAACGAAGTATTTAATAGAGTTTACAAAAAAAAAGCACTATTGAGTTGACTTAAATAATAAGTTAAACCTTCATTGTAAGATACAATGAGACAAAAACATTAAATATCATATATTTATTAAATTTAAATATCTTGTTTTAAGCTTTTTAAATGTTATACACATAGATAGAATATTGATTAAAAAATGTTGGTAATAAAGAAATAGAGAATTATTATTACATCATTAATCTGGGAAATAGATAATGATAAATTTTTTTACTGTTCCATTTTCTGGAAAACATTTTAAATAAATGGATTCATATCATAAAAATAGAATTACAAATTTTTAACAAAAAAAAAGAAAGAAAAGAAGAAGAAACCAATTAATAAAAATTAGCATACATAATATGTAATGAAGTGAAACAGGAGGTAGTTGTTGGAAAAAATTGTAAGAAGTTTAAAAAAATCAAATGACAAATTTTTTAATTCACATGTTAATATTTAATAATACAAAACAATCATAGCTGGAAAAATGCTAAAACAAAAAGATGATTGTCTAATCAAAGGAACAGAAATAAGAAAATAAACTTACTCACTTGATTTCGCTTATTCTCTAGTTCAGATCTCTCGTATAGTTCAGCATTGCGAAGACCGATACCACAAAATTGTAGGTATCGGGAAAAAACCTAAACGATATGGAATATTTTAATTCCCAGACTACCAAAAATGAAATGTACAACAGGCATAATATGAAACGTGATAAATATGGGCTTTTTAGACACATGCACAAGTGCATTATTTGATAATTTAAAATTCTTTATTACCTACCCTTTCGGCTTTACGTCATATAATTGTGATAACCAAACGGAATATTTACGTTATTGCATCAAAATTAAAAATCCATTGAAACAAAGTTGTACACCATTCTATTTTTTGTAACATGCTGCAAAATATTTTATGTTTGATATTGAATTTGAATTTTCATTTTCAAGTTTGTAAGTCGTTCCTAATAGTGGTGATTATGGAGAGTTTGCGATGTACGTTTTGTCTTCAATTATTTCAAATAATTACAGATTACAATTTATTTAATACCTTTTTGAGAAGACAAATTGTTTTAGAAAAGAGTGGCAATTTTGAAAACAAACGCTTTGAAAATATCGCCGAAATCTTTTCAGTTCAGTACTTACAATATAGACGGACGTAAATAAATTAGAATGATTAATGATTAAATTTAGCTGACATTTTATTATGGAATATTTTAAAAATAATGTAATCAAGACGAGGGATAGAAAATTCCATTTCGAAAAGAGAAAAAGATAACTGCATTAGTAGACATTCGTCATCATTCCTATACAGTTAAAAATTTCATTAACAGATGGCAGCACGACGTAGTTAAAAGCGAGAATTTTTCGCTATAAGAGAAGAGGAATGCATTCAGTATTCTGTGGAACGAATATTAGTATTTTTGGAATAACATTGAGAGGATCGTCTCAAAACCAGAGCCGGCGATAGGGGGTAATTGCCCCCCCCTGTCGGCGAGATATTTAGAGTTTCGTCGGCAAAAATGTTCACCATTTCAGGAAGGTTGTAGAGAGCTGCGCATTATCGAATGTGATTATTCAAAAACCTCCTTGAAATTAATACATTGTAAGCAATCGAAATATCCAAGTAATGGTTAAATTGTTTAGACTACATTTGACAAAATATTCGATAAGGTGGTAGGGTGGTAGGCCTTTTTTTCCTAGACACTTTTTGATAAACCTAAAAATTGAAAATAATGGATGTCGAAGACATATGTTAATCAGATTTTCAGACATCTGATTCAAATGCCGTTCATTCAGCTTCTAATTTGTACTACTTTTGGCAATATAACCGACAAAGGTGATAGGCTAATTTGTTGACACTTTTTGATCAATCGACTATAAACTCAATGTGACGAATGTCGAAGAAGTCTGCAGATTTCCGACATTTGATTAAATAGTCGTTCATTTAACTTATAATTTGCACTTATTTTGGCAATATATCCCACAAGTAAATAAGATATCGCATAACAATTTTTTTTACAAATGTACAATGAACAATGAAAGGAAGGGCCAATATCTGAATAATTAAAAAAAGAATCTAAATAATGCTTGATTTTCTTTAATTAAATCTAAAATTAACTATTTTGAGTTACTTTGAAGCCAATTGAGAGATATTGTGCTTGGCCCCCCCCGTCGGATTTGCCTTGCCTCCCCGTCGGCAAATTCCTGCCATCGCTTCTGCTCAAAACAACTGGAATTTCACCCTATCTCTACTTTAATTTTTTGATCACCCACGTTATCATTATTATTCCTAGTTATCTACGGGAATTACACGCATAATTCTCAATATAAATAAAAATACAATATATCGACAAGGGTCTTTTTTTTTTTTTTTTGAGATAGTAACAGGGTTTGATCCGGACCTGTATCTAACGTAAAAGACGGTTATTCCTCCTTTAATTAAGGAGAACTTACTCCTCCACTTAAATTAAAATAGTAATAATAATTTATTGATTTCAATTTAATCTTTATATAAACTCAGGCTTCAAGTAATAAATTTCGGCTAATTGTAATAGTTAAAACAATAACTCATGGAAAAGAGAAATATAGTTGCAAAATCTTGAGTGTAAAACAAATCAAACAAAGATTAAATTAAATTAATGAATACATTCATCTTGACAACACATAAATAATTTTATACAGCGTTTTGCTTGCACTTTTGACTCGTGGTTCAATGAGCCAAATGCAAAAAATTCGCCACATTAATCTGTAAAAAAAATGTTAAGAAAAGTATCTAGGAATGTTATTTTGGAAACTTTCTAGCATACACTTTTATAAAATGCAATTGTACATAATAAGCCACTGGTAAGCAATAGTTACGAAACATATTTTTAGGATGGTATCTTTAGCGATTAATCGCTGGAATGCGGTTTCTACGCAAATAAGAAAATCGGATCGGATGCTAAATATAGGAACTAATATTTACTGATTCAGCTCTCTTTGTTTTGAAATCATCGTTTAAACTTCTATTCAGATATACGGGAAGCCAAATATTCTCTGAATGGATTTCGTTGCAAATTTGATAAAAATCTACAAATTTAATGTAAAGATCATATACAAAATTACATCTTCATACAGTTTTTGCGCTGCCCATTCATAAACAAACAGGCATAATCTCAAAAATATGTTTCTTGAATTTAGAAACATTTTAAATGCGAAGCTACGCCACAATGTCGAATTTTTTGACAATGGCCAATTTTTTAAATGTGTATAATTTTCGTATTTCCTGTATTTTATATTCTTCTCTTTCTCTGTAATTACTCTTTGCATATTTCGTGTTGAAGAAAATAAAAGTCCTAAAACTTATTTCATTGATTTTTGGTTTTTGATTTGAATTAGATTAGCATAGCCTCTTTTAATTTTAAACAAAAGATTATTAAATGTACCCTGAAAATAAAGTTGAGTATTTCGTTGTTGCCTACACCACCTACTTAATAATAGGGCATTTATTAGGGTGGTTCGTACACCCAAATGCGGCCTAAAAGGAGATTTCATTGCTTGCAAGTTGATTCATTTCTTACAGAAAATATTAGTATTTTGTTTTTATTTCATTCTTAGAACATTTTCTTTTTTTATTTGTAACTGAAATTTATTAATAACAGTTTGAGATTAACATTCATGGATAATTCAGAGTTTATTATTTTTAAAGAAATCTATTAAAATTGATTACTCCAATAAACTTTGTAAAAAATATTAAACATTTTAAGAAATAATATAAAAAATACTAATATGATTTATATCAGCATGTTAATCTTGGAATAGAACATGTTGTTGTTGTTACTAATGGCACTTGTATATGGACTCCCCCCCCCCCCACTGATGCAGCAGCAGATTTAAGCCGAAAGGAGCATCTCTTGTTTTTGAAGTAGCGGCAACTAAGGCCATGAGTACAACTTTGCTACACACTCCCCACATTTGATTACGAAGGCCCTTGTTACAGGGGGGCACAGTCACATCTCACAGATAGCACACAGAATCACAACCATGCCCAAACTGAGACTCGAATTGGGTCTCAACTCCCAGTACACGAGGAAGACAAGCAACCGAAGTCGGCTGAATAGAACATAATCACACCAATCATACACAATTAAATTGTATGTACTTGCTCAGTTTTTATAGGCCGTAGCTCAGTTTTTATAGGCCGAATGCGAATTAATTTTTACATATTAGTTATTTAAACAGTAGGGCGAAAGTTTCCTTTGAAAAAAAGTTTGAGATAAAGTAAAAAGTTAAACAAAGATAAAAATGTAACATGATGATTCATTTATTTACACATTTATGTTCTCTCTCTATATGCCTTCTCTGTCAACACCACTCTGAATGTGTACAATCTCGTTAACAAAGGCCATAAGCAACATTTTAATATTAATGGTGGAAACATTTCTTATGAAGCTGGTTTTTAAATCCACAATATTAGTTACAATTTCTTGATAAAGGTTATCGTTGAAAAAACCCTACACCCGGAAGTTCTAAGGGTTCAGATCTGTTTAACATGGTGGCCAGGCACTTGAGAAATTACGTGAGATGATAAGTTCATCAGAGAAGTAAGCTAGCATCACGTTCTTTATACATTCTGCCATACAAGCAAATGCGTCATCTTGCATTAATATTTTAGTAGAAAAACAATTCCTTAGCCTTAATACCGGAACATGATCGTATAGGAAAAAACTGTGTTGGTAGCCAGTTCCATTGACTGCGACTTAAAGAACCTCTCACCTAATGAACCTGTTCACTGTGACTTCCTGGAAGTAAGAAAAATCAATAATGGAATGCCCTGTGAATCCATACCCTGCTGTTGTTGCACGATAGGAAGATTGGGGGAACCCCATATATGGCTATTCTGTGGGTTCACTTTATCCAAGCAATCTTTATACGCCTGTATCATAAGGCGATACTAAAATAGTCATTAACCCAAAAGTTTTAGAGTAGTTAATTATATATTATTAATTAAGATTAATACTAAAAAACTCTTAATGAAAGGAAATGAAATCTCTTAAGGAGTTGAAAATAAGAATTCCAGCATTCGAGAGTAAAAGAACACATACGTAATTATTTCTAATCAATTCACAAAGTAAAAATATTTTTCTTTATCCACTTCACCTCCATTATAACTTTAGCTTCCGCGAAGCGCGGGTTTATATTTTTTCAAGGAACTAAAACGGTCTTTTCCAGAACTACATAATACAGAAAACTTTCTCAAGCACTTTATCGCTTCAACAAAGCCTCTTGATAATATACAAAAATATGCTTAATTCTTAAAAATTATGAATGAAAAGTGTGTGCTTCTTTGTTGGAAATAGAATTGGTAAATGGTGGTGCAAATGCAGCTGATCGGTAAGAGAGTGCTAAGTTTTTAATGACTTGTCAAATGTTTTCTCAAACACGCTTGTTGTTACGCCCTTTAATACTATAGTAATATAACATAATAAGTAAAAAAATTTCCACATAAATACCTATAAGGAACAAACCCCAACCCGTTTTCTTAGCTATTTCTTTTTACTAGGCCAGAGTTTCGAAATCAACTAACGTTTATGTTTTTTTCTTCCCAATTTACTATTTTTAGACTCACCTTCTCATCTGCGTCCGTGAAAGGTTCCTCCCCTCCGCACTTGTTGATGATCTGCGCCACACCTTTCACTTCGCCGTCTACGTCCAGGATGGGCATGCACAACATGTTGCGAGTCGTGTAGCCGGTCTTCTGGTCTACACGGCTGTTGAAGCGATCATCCTGTAGAAAAACAAGAAAAGAATTCATTGAAAACTAATAGTTCTTGTATTAGTTGAATAAACCCCAATCAACAATAAAACAAGTGCGTTTTTATTATAAATTGGCAGCTGCGTGTCCAGTAGTTTCCTCTACTGGACGCGTAGCTGTCCAGTTTTGACGTATACCGTTGATATTTTTCGCAATTATTCATAAATGATTTTTACACCGACTAAATAATTGAGAGAAAATAATGTCTTTTCAAATATAGCTTATAAAGAAATTTTTATTCTTGCATTAAAAACTATATATATTTAGGCATAATTTTCAAAAATGCCCCTCAACGATAGAAAGGGATTCAAACATTTTTATCATTACTACAAATATTTAATCGCGTACTTCTCTTCCTAGAACTAAGGAATGGATTTTTCTGTTGATATTCTTGTATAGTTTTGTACCGAATTCTTATTTTCATTTCATTAAAATTTATGTAGAATCTGTAGACAAAGCCCTTTTTCTAAGCATATTAGAATATATATAAAAACATTAGAGCTTACATATAAAGCTTAGTGTTATTTTAGTTTTATCCACATATGTAGATCCAATTAAAATACTGATGGATAAATTCTTATAATTTGTATAACACGCGCTCCATTTTATTGTTGTTATCAACTGGGGAATTTCACATCAGTGGAAAAAAAGATTGCATGAGGTTAAGTGACGAGTAAGATAATGTGCAATTATAAGTTAAGCGAAGTCCACAGTTATTTTTCCTACGATTGTGATATCATGTGAATATAATGGAAACTCACCCCCCCCCTTTCACGCCCCTGGAGCTATAACCAACTAGTTATTTACAGTGTAGGAATATAACGGACAAAAGAAGAACAAGGTTACTAAGATTACAGATTAAATGTGAATCAGTAAGCTTAAAATTAATAGAAAAACCAAAGACCCATTTCTTTTTAAACACTCAGTAGTTCATTTAATTGCTCTGTACACCAATCCTTTTTATTTTTTAGAAATTAAAAACGCCATTTCATCTTAAGTATTTTGTGTAGAAAAAAATCGTTTACAGCTCAATGTTGTACCCATAAATCTTAATTTTATATGAACTTCATGAGTTCCATTTTAAGATTTCAAGATAAAAGGGATTTAAAATGTATCTCGATGTCTTTAACTTTCGTATGAAATTTTTTTGTGCGAATTTGGAGCAGTGGTTATGACTGGAAAAGGGTCCTTTGACATTTCAAATTACTTTAAATATGCAGATGATGGGCGAACAGTTGGTTGTCTAATACGGCTAGTTTCAATTTAAAATTTAAAAATATTTCATTAAGAGAAAATTGAAAGTCAAGCTTTGATTAAAAAATGTTTTTGATATTTATAGGGCTAGAGAATCTTGAACTGAATAAATTGGTCCAAAATCTAAGAAAGCGTATTAGATACAGGAGTACTGATTATTAAAAACAAGAAGAAAAATCAATTGACAATAGTTATAGAAAGACGGTAGTAAAAAAATCCGGTACAACTACAATAAAAGTTAAATATTATGCATTTTTTTCTTTCAACGGCAGGAAGGGGTTAAAATATTGATTTCTGCTTAATAAAACAGAAAAAGTTAAAACTGATAAGGTGAAACTGAGTACTTCAATCGAAGTCTTTTGAAAACGCAAACTATTATACATATTATTACAATACCTACAAAGTGGAGATGACACTTCAAAAAGTATATATTTATATATGTTTAACGCTTGCCCAATATAAAGTCGAATTAAAATGACATCACAAGGTTTATTAAGAATTTTATTAAACTGTGATTAACTCAACTTTTTAATTCTATGAGAGCAAGCTGCATTGAAAGTGGCTAACATTTAATCAACTTCTGTATAGCTCTAGTATGTCGCGAATTAGAGGAGACCTTAGCATCTTTAACAGTATAGTAACTGTTTTTATAAAAAAATCGAGTATGTGATGTAGAGGGTGCAGTCAAGGAAGAATGATTTATTTTATTTCATTTTTAATAGGCTACTATAGACCAAAGTATTCAGTGCCACTGATATTATTCAACTGTTCTATGTTAAATCATATTGTAGGAGCAATTTAAAGTAATAATTCGAAACTGAGTGACGTAATTTCTTGAAAAATGTAAGCATAGGAAAAATTTGAATACAGATGCATGTGTCAGACATATCTTCAGGAAACCTCCATAATAATGAATAAATTATCTTTTCAAAAATATTTTTCTTCGGATATATTTCCAAAACCGTTCAAAATAAAATTTTAATTCGTTCTTATGTTGATTTTGTTTCTCTTTTATTTATCAATTGCGAAAATGATATTTGAATTCATTATAAAATGACAATATTTATATACATGCGGTTACAAAAGTCAAAACAAATGTTTACAAGATTGGCCGATCTGTAAAATGACTTCAATTTGGAAGATATAAGTCATTTTCGTTGTACAAATATTTCAGGAAATTTTAAAAACAAATGGAGGTTTTGTTAATTTAAATTCAATCGATAGATGACTAAAAAACCCCTTTGCGCATTAAATTAATAGTTCATTGTAATTATCAACAGGTTCTTTGAACCAAATAGAGAAAAAATATTTCAAGCCACCACCCATATTAACTTTCAGTACTTAACACTTTGCTCTCACTTGAACACTTGTCATGAATAAAAGCTAAAGATCTCTTGCTGTTATTCAGAATACCAAAAAAGAACAAAAAGTACTAGATATCAGATTTTTTCTGAATGCCTTCAATTGAGGAGAAAAGCAATTAGCAAAATGTAAATGGCTAACGACTTGAAACTTGAGAATTGCGCAATTAATTTGAGATACACTTAAGTGCAGTTTTGCGCACCTAGGTGCTTCTAGAGGAGACATGACCGATCTCTTGAGTATGATGAATGGGCCGAGATATTATCTGGTGCCTCAGTTTCTCGGCACCTTCCGTTCTTGGATTCGTCAGAAACGTCGGATGGTCGAAGTAACCCAATTATCATGATTCGCGATAGTCATCTCAGGCTATAAGCGATCTTACATTTTGAGAGCAGTTTTATTGCCAATGAACCAAACTTCTGCGTTTAGTTGTAAAAGTCGCCTCATAATTCACTACAAATACGAGTACAGAGCGCTTTACTCGCCAGGAGACAGTCACTGCTGGAAGTCATTATGACCACTCCTTTAAAAAAAGGGAGAGTCTCAGAAAGTAACATTTTTGGAGGATTCCACGGTAGTTTAGTAAATTCTGGGAAGAAAATGAAGTTCGAAGATGGAATGCGATCCTAAATTACAACTCTATAATGCTTCCTTTGTTGCTTACCAATTTGTCCAGTGTCAAATCTATGACAAAAATTTATTTCTATAAATTCAAAGTAATTTGGTTAACTTGAAATATTTCAAAATTGTATGGCATAAAATACAAATATCATCTGAAGGTATTTCTAATCTTATAGATTTCATAAAAAAAGTTCTAAAATAATTATTAAAAAAAAAAAACAGAGCTTATAGATAAGCAAGCTTATTGCCCAGCGTTCTGAAGAAAATGGATGTACATTTTAGTGGTTTCTTTTTGTTTGATAGGAAGAATATATTTCAATAAGTTTATTAAGTACTTTCTTTTAGCTCTTACACATTTATGCCTTCACATAGAATAAACACTGATCTTCGTTTAACTGACATATTTAGTGGTCTATCTGTTACAGATTTTCTAATATTAATGATATTAAATCCTAAAACTTCATTGAATTCACATTTGAATTTTATCGCAAAATTCCGAATTTTCTAATTGAATTCGAATTGACTTTTCATCCAATGTACTGTTACTCTATCGAACTTTATTTTAATAATAGAATTTTTCTAATGTATTTTTTGTGAAAAAAATATTACAATGAGTCATTCGGACAACATTAAATGTCCCTTTTCTACAGGTTTTAATTATTTCATACTTATCATACAATACGGAAATGACGAATATATTTCGATAAATGCAAACTGTATACGTTTATTTATCAGGACACAGACTTGGAAAACAATGTATGCAGCAGTATGTGTTGATAGAGTTAAATAAGTTGACTTCAGAAATAATCTTTTTTTTATATGCCAGCAATTATTTTCTACATTAAGTGTTCTTGACAGGAACATACTACGAATATATTAAGTTCTTTGACACTAAAAAAGAGTTAATCGTTTCGAGCTTGTAAATAATTAACTTTATTTCAATTTTTGTTTTTAATTTTGTTGAAGATTAGCATTTTTTTATCGTCTGAACAATTCTGTGTAAAATAAACGATAAAAACAGACCTATCAAATTAATATCGATTATGAAAACTTTAAATTTAAAAATATTGCATATTTAACTTAAAAATGTTTTTATCATGTCAGAACATGATGTTGTTTTGGGGATGAGGTTTTTAGCGTCAATAAAATTTCGTGAGTGAAAAGTAAAAATTATGTTATCTGCACGAACATCTTAAAAAAATCAGCTTTTGATAACACGTTGTCATTGCATTTACAAAAGCTCTGATTAAAAAGAATAGCCTAATGACTGCAGCCAATAACACCTAGAAAAATGTCATTTTGAGCACGTGATTATATGGAATGAAATGAATAGGAAATGTGATATTTTTTTAAAACAATAAATGCGAGACAAAGTGTTTTTAATCGTTTGCAATACTAAGGTGACTCATTCAGGGAAACAATCAAAATGAATAAAATTATAGTTTAACTTTTACGAGCACTTGGTGCTTGTCAGTTCAAGAAATTATATTCTGACACTGTACATTGAAATACGCATAGCAGATTTCATTTTAATCTTTTTTATTCAAATATTATTTGGTGCGTTAGTCCCATTACTGAATATCGAAGGAAGAATGCGATTTTTTAGAAACTCAATTCAACTTATTTACAAAAAAAAGTATTCTGTCTGAAAACCTCGTTTGATGCAAATATAGCAATAGCAATCATCTGTATAATGGCATTTAATTATTAAGGATTGTTTTGCAGTATGAAGAGAGACGTTTTCAAAGGCCCAACTGACTAGTCAAGGGTACTATTGTAAAAGCACAGCGAGAAGCAAACAAGTATGGAGCGTTTTCATTTGTTCCTTTTTAATTTAGAAAAGGAGCCATTTCCAATTAGAGAGCACACATCTTTTTTTAATGCTGCTTCATTGAAAAGCCTTCTCATTAAAGTTACAGATCCAATTAATTATGTCTTGGCCAAAACAGCATTGAAGAACATACTCGAGCCAAAGAAAAATTATATAAATGGTTTTCATTCCAGGGAGAAGGATTATTCAAATCCTTAGCTTCTTTTTACATTCTCTTTTGATGCGTTTGAACTATGATAACGTTTTTAATACTATCCCATGTAAAAAAATAGTTTAATTATAAATGAGTTTATAATAAATACATTCAGTAGGAGAGTTTAACGGTTTTTCATTAGCATTTAATTGCAATACATTACAGGGAAAATGAGAACATTAATTTCACAGCTGAAATTCATTTATTAGATTTTAAACTAGTAATTAAAAAGTAAGGCCAGACAGAAAAATATAAAAATAACTAGCATGGTGAGAAAGTTAAAAAACATTCTCATATATTTCCATATCCGGTTATAAATGTCTTGTATAAATATAATTATTTTTTTTATAATTTGTTCTTGAATGTACAAATACATTGAAATATTTTGGATTATCATTCAAAATTTAATATCGTTTTGAATATATTCCTTTCCGATTTTCTTCATTCAAAAAAGATATTTTCCGGATTTCTATAGCCATATGGGGTATAATTATAATAGCTGAGTAACGCTTGATGTTCATTCATTTTTACAAGCTTTTTATTTTAATTACAATAACGAGAATAAAATTCATTGCGAAACAGTAACTGAAACCGCATGTTTTACCGAAATATCAACCGTGCGACGAATTCCTAATTCTTCGTATACTAGTAGTGTTTTTTGCAAGTATTTTGACGCATTTTTTAAACATCAGGCATTTCATATCTGATCATTAGGATATACAAATGGTAAATATTACTTCAAGAATTTATTAAAAAAAACACCACTTTTACAGTTCAAAAGAACTATACATTTATTAATTTAAAACGTATGTGTATTCTAAAAGTATGAATAATTAAGTGACATTTTATAAATCATCTATCATATACATACGAATCACTGTTTTAAATACATTATTTCCTTTAATTTTTGAACAATATTTCACAAACAAGATGCATATGTAACATTTTAATATCTAAATTAAACCCTAATTAATATCCAAAGTTTTAGCTCGATTTAGCACATAGTAACTTCATTCTAAAATATTCTCTTATTTCCCGAACCCATTCCACTTTTTCTATTTAATTAATACAACAAAAGATCTGTGAAAAATACTTTAGTCAGCAGTCCCCCCGCTCCGAGTGAAGGGATAAAATATTGCTTACTTAAACAGATTCTTCTAAAAGTTAATTAGGGAATAACGATACATTTACGGCAACATATTTCTTATTCATTTTCTTTCGCCTTATTTCATATATTTAATTTTCCTTGAGGTGAGAATTTCTTTATTTATTAATCTTTTTTTTTTAAATTTCTTAAGAGAAACCACATTTTTATCAATCGAAAATACATCGCATCTAAAATTTCACAGATTTACTATGGAAAACTCAAAGCTTTAACAAACAAAATATTTTCATTTATTATCATTTATTTTATATAATGATCAAAAGAAAACGTTTACAGTTTCAAACTTAAAAGTCCTATTCATTTATCGGTGTTTTTAAATAATTTTACAGATTTAACAGATATCATACATTCTTAAATGCAGCTTTTAAGCTGATAAAATTTTAACACACTTATTCAAAATTAAATACAATCTTGGAACGAACAAATATCAAAACTGTTTTCGATTTAGACTAATTATATATTATCATGGAGAAAGTGAAATACTCTATAGATATCTATTTTGGCTGTAGTCTACACTGATTTATTAGTCTGATTCTTGAAACGAAATGTAAATTTTAAGCAATATTAAAAAAAGTGATTTTTTTTTACTGTGTATGAAATTCGGCATACTATAAATATTTTAAAAGCTATATAGAAACAAAGAAAAATGCTTCTACTGACTGTGAGCGTAGTAATTTAAGAATAGGGAATAAGTAGTAAAGATTAATAAATTGTGGTTGAAAGAAAATTTGATTTGATTTATGATTTAAATATTATATATTTCAGCAGTAAGGGTAAAACTATCAGGAATCGAATGAAAACGATACGAAAAAGTTGTCTTAAAAAAGATATTTATATTAAACTATATTATATTTTATATTACGTCTAAATAATATCTGAAGGATACACTTCATTTTTTGTAATCTGGGAAGTAATAAGTTTCATTTTATGAGTAATTCAGCATTAACCGAAATGCTTTTCTTATTCTATCGAGTTCCAACAGCAAAAATCAAACTACCTCAAAAAAAAAAAGGAGACGAGAATGAAAGCTTCTCAAGTGGTTTGAACACTTTATATTTTTCTTATTCTCTTTATATCTATCTAAGCAGTTTTCGTCCGAATATCCTCAGAGCTAAAAATTTTAATATTCATAGGTATTCTAACTCAGGAACTACTTTATAAGTGAAATGTATCAGAGTTTATGTCAGGGTCGGCGCCAACTAGACTGCGGGGGAAAACAAAATTCAAAAGGTTCCTCCGAAATTATCTAGAGGGAGAGAAAAAGAAAACTCTTAAAGTATAAGTAGATATTCCAGGAGATGCAAGATAAAATATTCTGACAAAAAATAAAGTTGCTATGTTTAAAAGAAGAAAGTGTGCCATGGATTTTTAATGCATTGCAACGGATTCAGACTTACTACACTCGGGTAAAAAAATACACTTTCCACATTTATGTCTGTTTTTATGATTGTGCTAATCAACTTTGTTTTGAATTTACTTTAGTACAGTAACCTGTTGCTGTGAAAAAGGGGGGGGGGAGGAAACGAAAGTATTTGTATGAAAATGAATAAATAAATCTTCCGGGTCATTTATTTTACTCAACGTTTTGATTTGAATTCATTTTTAAACTTATTTAGACAGTTTGTTATCATATCAAAACATGATATTGTTTTTGGGATGAGAGTTTTGGCGTCAACAAAAATCGGTACGCAAAGAATAAAAATTTTATTATCTGCACGAGTATCTCAAAAAACCAGCTTTTAATGAAGCGTTGCCATTGAATTTACAAAAGCTCTGATTTAAAAAAAGTTAATGACTATTGCAAATAAAGCCAAGAAAAATGTCGTTTTGAGCACGTGATTATGTGAAATGAAATAAATAGGAAATGTGATATTTTTTTAAACAATAAATGTGAGGCAAATTTTTTTGGATCGTTTGCGATACTAAAGTGACTCATTCAATGAAACCATTAAAATGAATGAAAATATAATTTAACTTGCACGAGCACGTGGTGCTTAGCCATTCAAGAAATTACGTTCTGACATGAAACATTGAAATACGCAAAGCAGATTTCATTTTAATCTTTTTAAAGTCCTTTTCAATTGCTTTACTACTTTATAAAATGATAATAAATAACGTATTTTAATTATTTCTTTAAAAATAGGAAATACAATAAATCAATTCAAGGATAAAAAAATTTAAAAGGGACAATGAAGAAATGTTAAAAGGAACAATAGTCCAAAAATTGAAAACTGCGTTAAAAATTTAACATATTCTATTAATATGGACCCAATTCCTGTTCATAACTGGAATACTTAATTTAAAGTATGGTTTAAATGTATTTTAATGAATGGAAACTAGCTTAAAAAGTAAGATAAGACCATATTAAACTACGCAATGCGTTGATACGAAAAACTGAAAAATAATAGAGAAAATAACATTTCTCACTCTATTTGCATCATCGTGTCAGAACGTAATTTTATTGAACTTGCTCGTGCTTGCTAGTAAAATTATATTTTTATTCATTTTAATTGTTCCATTGAATGAGTCACTTTAGTATTGCAAACGATCCAACTAAAACTTTGTCTCGCATTGATTGTTTTAAAAAAATAAAATATATATTATTTCCTTTCCTATAATCACGTGCTTAAAAATGACCTTTTTCTAGGTTTTATTTGCTGTAGCCCTTAACTTATATATTTCAAATCAGAGCTCTTTTAAATGTAATGTTAAAACATTAAAAAAATTAAATTAATTAAAAGCTGATTTTTCGAGATGCTCGTGAAGATAATAGAATCCTTATTTTTCGCCTACGGATTTTTATTGACGCGATAAACATCATCCCAAAAACAACAATTCAGGAAAAAAATATTTGCAAATATTCTATGTTTTAAATAAATTCACAAAAGCTGCTTTTAAAAACATACTTTTATTAATATTCAAAAGCAAAATTTTCAATTTCTCGAGTACGAAATGCAGAAAAAGAATGCATCGGTTTATCACAAATTTTGAAAGCGAGATTTTGACGTATCGCTGCTTTAAAAGACCTTCTGAAACGAAAAAATCCGTTTTTGGAATTACACCGGTGTGTTTATGCAAATTTTAATTCAAAAACATGTTTGGCTAAATGGAGGAAATTTTGTACACACTCGGCACAAAATGTCATTAGAAATTTGTAGAACTCTATCAAATTTTGAAAGAAATCCATTTTCAGAGACAGTCTGCCCGACAGTTTGAGGGAAAATAGACACAACAATCGCAAGAAGGAAAGAGACGAATAAGGTTCGATACAAAGCTTTAACATGTAGATGAACTTTTGAATCACATCCACCAAGAGTTGTCTGTCTGTAGGTCTATACGTTCTCAGACATGTAAACATGATAAATAAAAAACGGAACGACTTAAATAAAGAGAATCAATAATTGATTTTTCTACTGCAGAAGCAATTTTGTGTCAGATTTTATTTCAGTCGGTTAAAAATAAAGCCTTCAAAACTCATCCTCAATTTTCCTTTTATACTTCTTAGCACAAAGCAGACATGTTTGAGAAAAATCGTAGTATTTGTGACATTATCAGTTTTATTCGAAGGTCGCAATTTAATTCCGGTAGGAAGGTGTGTGTGTGGGGGGGGGGTTATAATTCCTCTATTAGGGTGTATAAAAGTTTCGGGGCGACCTTACTCTCTGGTTTTCTTTTATTTACTTTCTATTTTTTTTTTAATTTTTAATTCAAATGGACTTTAAGTATAATGCTCTAATAATGAGCTCAATTTATAGTTTTGGACCTTGTAATCAATTTTTTCAAATTTAAAACTAGTTGCTGCCAATGGCATGGAAGCAAAACTCATATGTATTAATCAATAAATTAATCAATTGTTTTAATATTAAATGAGCGTTTTGACACAAATGTATTAAATTTAAAATTTTATCATAAAAGGAAGCGAGTGAACTATCGATTATAAAATTTTATCTTTATAACAATAAGGCGAAGGAAATTAAAATGATAAAAAAATTTTAATGATACTTTATTCGGAAGTCTTGATCGTGCTGGTTTATACTGTATATTATTCAACTACAGGTGGAAATATTAAATAAAATACCTTGTTATAAACTTTTTGTACTAGAGATTATAAAATTTAATTGAAAAAAAATCACTGTATAAAAAGGAATTCAGAATCGAAAATTTCAGTATTGATTTTTAAGCATAATAAATTATAATTAACCAGTTGATGGCGGAATTCATTCTTTTAAAGTTTCTTTAAGTCCCGTTTCTTTCAGTCAAACGATGACTCATATACACATCGAATGTAATACAAATAGTTCCATAGTAAATTTTGCAAAAAAAAAATCATAATAAAGAGAAGGATATTGCAATTTTATTAGATGAAAAATTACATACCGACAGCGCTAAAACGAAGATTTGAATTGATGCGCACGTACATCGAAAGCCCTTAACTGATTAAAATAAGAAATTAAAATTTACACAAGTCACATTTGAAGCCAAATTAATAAATTATCTAAAATATAGATATATTGTATCAAAGTTTCAGCACAACTTAATTAAATTTCAAGTTAGTTTAAAGAAGAAAGAAAGCAAACATACAAATGCCATTATTCCGTGTCTCTAATTTATTAATAAAACAAACTTAAAACTGAAAGGAAATGAATTGAGAAAGGATTAGTCAAAGAAAGCCTTTAATTGAATGCCAGTGAAACATTTTCTTTTTAGACAGACATCGTGCATATTTAAACTGAAATCAATCCTTGCATATTTTAATCGAATCAAATTGCGAAATTCAAAATAATAACGTGGGTTTTTTTTCTGCATGAGTTGAGAATTTAAAATAAGTTTCGTCGTTTTAATGAAATAGGAGTTACAGTCAGATTGAATGATACTATTATAGATCGGAAAGAAATTTAAAACAGATGAAAGTAGATTTAATGCATCTTAACCTATTAGGATTTTCTGTATCTATACTGACAATGCCTTAAAATAACAAAGGAAATTTTTTTGGATCGTTTAATGTATAATAACAATACAGAAAAGAAGAGAGAAATCTGATTCACTTAAAATTTATTTAATCAAACGTTTTTCTTTTCCATTTATCTCGTTTTTCTTTTGTATATGCAAGTTCAATGGCTTATTCGTGAAAATAAAGTATTTACCGACAAATTAGAAAAAAAAATATTCTCATTACGTTACTCGTTTCTATAATTTATTCGAAATAATATTTCTATTATAACTATTAAAATAGCTCCCTACAGCATTTTATGACAAAGAAATGACACAAATATTTCGGAAAGCCACAGTGTAGCAATTTGGAAAAATTAAGTCCCTTTACTTTGGGCAGTAAATAAGTTGACGAAAATTGATCTCACTCACTTATCGCAATAAATATGTAAATTTTTGTCGCATCGTCATAATTTTATTCTTAAAATAAATGATTCGAAAAGCCACATCATGATAGGCATCATAATTGGATTGCATATTCGTTTGATTAAAGTAATTGAATTGAATAATTTGGAACCATTTACGATTAATGGTTTATCAGAGTAAGTGACTGATGCCTTCGCGAAATGAAAATTATAATTGGCCTTCAGTGTCAAAAGAAACGAGATTGAAATTCCGCTTACAATTTTATTTTTGTGAGTCTAAGAGAGAGTTATATAAGGCTTTACCTACTTTACATTTGGATGCTTAATAATTCATTTTGAATTCATATAGTTGAACACAACTACGCACGTTGCATATTTCCACAGTTTTTTTTCACAAAACAAATACAATAAAAATTCTAATACTACATTCTTCGAACGTTATCAGTATTGCTTTGTATTGAATGGCAATTGAATCAATTGATGAACAAAAACTAATTAATATACAAAAAATGTGTCAATTTTTACAAAGATCAACAAAGGAATTTATTTTAGTTACATTTTATTAAATAATTACAATTGTTATTGTTGTTACAGTGTTTCGCTTTACAACGGTAGGAGGGCTGCAGTAAAATGTGAGGGTATGGATCCCTGAGCACCCGAATGCAAAAGTCTGACTTCTAGCTCACACACATAACAAACCCTTTTTACGGGGAGATCTTCATTCATGCATTTCATTAATTCGTTCACAGATACTAATTTATATCTGGAACAAAGAACGATCACTTCTGACACAGTAACCCTAGTGGTATTACTCTCGACATGATGGAATATGTGACCACGACAGATTTAACGTTCACCAGACAAACGGAGAGTCTTTAGCAGGCGGGTTCGAACTCGCAGCCGAAGGGTAGTGATTCCAATGCCCTACCAACCATATTATTCAACCCTAATAATTACAATTAATATACATGATATATCAAAAATTATTATAGCGTTGAATTTTCAGCCAGTTGGTATAACGCAATACAGATTAGAAATTTTTAATTTTTTAAAATTCTGTATTATCTTAGTTAGAAAATACTTCAAAATGATTTCTAAAAATCGATTAATTAACAATTTTTCATTTTATATGCATTAAAAATTAAGAAAATAAACAAGGTCGTTTGAAATAATCGGCCGAAAATATGTTAAGTTATAGATAGACTCTCCGACCCGCCTTAAAGGCACACGGATTAACTATACAGACCGAATGTCTGTAATACCGCAACAGCTGTTAGCGGGAACTGTGGTTGAGTCCTAATGGCCATCACCAGCCACGGTACAACCCTCCCAAAAGGAAGCACGTTCCGTCATCGATGGGAGGTGTCTAACCCCCACTTCTTAGTGTACTCACCGGGTTGGCGTGATCCAGCAACCATACCAGAAACATCTCATCCACAATTATGAGGTACCCCCCGGGGGGAACAAAATATGTTAAGCCTAACCTCATTGGAATGGGGAACAAACAAGTTGAATTCGTTACTTATTTGGCGAAGGGGAAATAAAGATTTTTTGGCGGCAAAGTCAGTTTTTAATTAATTAATAAAAATTAATGAATTAATGTTTGAAAAATTCATATTAACATCAAATATCATCTAGTAAAAGTTTTACAAAATTTACTTGAACATGAGTGGATGAATAAAAAGTATTTCATTAACGAGTGAAAATTTGAACAAGATATAAAAATATAGGGAAGAGTGTTATGTAATAGTAGGAATTGAAAAAGATCTAAACGAAGAGTTTGTAATGTTGAATTTAAAAACTACAAAATGAAATTGGTTTCAGAAGCGTCTTATCTTTGGACTAATTGAACTGTAGCTAGACAGAATCTAAAAATCACTAAATTAAAATAATAAAAATTGAAAACTGAGTTGAGATTTTAATTAAATTATGTTTTTTAATACATTAAAGTTTTATTAGTGTTTATAACTTGATGTATAATTACATATTATAGTAGTTCGAACCAGAGTGAATGATCTCTTCGAAATTCTTGTGCTCTAGTAAAAGTTGTGGACCTTGTACATGGTTGTGAATGTACCTGAGAGCTCAGAATTTTATTTTTAGAGTCTCGTACACGACCACTTAATGCTATGGATGTAGGAGAAAAAAAATCAAATATGAGTTTTGGAAGTATTTTTAATCGATTGAGACTAAATTTTGACACAGAACTACAATTTTATTAATAAGATCACATATCGAATTTCATTAATCTAAATCGTTGCGTTTACAAAAATGTAAAGAATAGATTAAATGATGAATCTAATGACAGATTTCCAAACTTAAAAGAATTTACAATTTAGATGCTAAACTGTACCAAATTTTATTTCTTACATGTTTTTCGCTAATAATTATTAGGTTGGGAATATTGGGTTCACAAGCACATGACTAATAAAATTTCGGGGGAAAATGCTCATAAAAATTGGATAGGAATTTACCAATTTTTTGTTAAAAACACTAATCAAATTTCATTTACTTATTTCAAAGCGTTTCCGAGTTATTGTGATCACATATACGCGTATATATTTCCTTTTTTGTGCAGCGCTCGCAGAAGTCCAAAAAGCAAATATTGACAAAATTGTATCTAAAGTTTTAAATTTTTTTAGCAATTTCAAAATACTTTTATTTTGTATACTTCGTATAAAATAAAGTAAAAATATTCAAAAAAAATCCTAAACTATGCATACCATAGAAGTCATGCATGTAACTCTTTACGTTTCTCCGAATCATTCTCAATCATGTCACTAAAATTTGTTAAGATAGCTCGTAATACAAGTATAATTCAGTCAAAAGCCAATTTTATTAATCTCTAAATAATGTTCTTGAATTTTTTATGGGTATCTGTCCCTCTTTATTGAGGAATAATTTTAGAATTCCATTTTTTCAAGCATGAGAACGGAAATAAGAATGTAATTTTTCGTTCTAAACAGACGCCACTACATTAAAAATGTTACTACAATTATTTTTACAGTGAAAGAATAAGTAATTGTAAATTCAAAACCCTTTCTGAATTTGCATATACTGAAAGAGCATATACGGCTATTTCACACACAGAAAGGGGAAATTAAAGATTATGTATATATATCTTCTTTATTTATCCGTATATAAAACTCCGGTTACCAGCGGAATTAAATGGAAACCAAGTATAGTCTGCAAAATAGTATTAAGCACATTACACAAAACTTAGTTGCAACAGTTTTGGACTAAATGTTATAAAACAGTTTGGCTCAAGATAACGAATGAAACATAAAAGGAACTGAAAGAAAACGTATCAAACGGGAAGAACATAAAGTCCTAACGAAAAACTCCGGAATTGAGCTCATTTTAAACACAACACACTGCTGGATAAAATCGACCAAAAGTGATGGTTTTTGAAACGAGCAGTACAGATACAATTTATTGATTCATTCAAATGAATTAAATTTCAATGGCTATCACTCACTTTGAGATGTAAATACGGATTAAACACCTCCTTCTATCTTTTATTTACAGCTATATTATATTAGAATTTTGGGATCGTCGCACTTTTGACAAAGTTTCTCATTTAAGAAAATAGCCATCAGAGTTGAAATAAAAATGATCTGCAGACTTTTAAACAGCAACATTTTAACAGGTAATGTGATACTATGAAAGATATATGAACCGGCGGCTATCGGAGTGATGAATCTAGATTTTTCTTTCCCATAGATGGGAAGTTTTAAAAACCAGTAATATAAGGAATTCGATTTTACAAATGTATGTATTTCAACTCTATAAAACCGGTACGGTTACATGATACCCATTTTTAGTTTTGTGGTTAATGATAGATTAAATTTACGTTTGGAAAATATTTATCAGGTCTGGTAATTTTAGAACGCAGTAGTATATGAAAGACTTCTTTTTAAAAGATAATTCTATGAAAAATGAAAATGAGGCTGTCTGAAGAGCCTTTGAAATAATAGTCTCTGCATCTATTGAAACAAAAATCTTAGTGTAATAAGGGGATGTTACAGATACTTATACCCTTATTATTCTTAAAGAAGTTGCAATACTGCTTAAAACTTCGTTTCCTTTTATTGCGTTTAAAAACAATTTTGTTTTCAGTAATTTGGAAATTTACGGTCACAGAGATTAACTGATTATGCATTATAACTGATTAATCACGTCGACCACGATGCATTTAATATAGATTTATCTTTTATTCTTTATTACTTAAAAAGTGGCCAATTTTATTCAGTTTTGAGATTTTTTTTAAAAATTTCAGAATTTTATTTCAGAACATAGCAGATAATTGCAGATTTAAAAAGAGAAACTCCTTCAGATATTTTATTTGCAATTTTATAAACTTTTTAAACTTGTAATTATTTAAAAGAGAGGAAAATAATCTCACCATATTTCTAAAATTGATTTCAATAAGGTAAAGAAAACGGGAAAGTCAATCAATGAGGATCACAGAATTTTAAATAAAATGTTTAGACTATAATAAATTATTGTTTGTTCCCAGATCAGAGTTATAGTTTTTATATTCTGATTTCTTACGATTTAACCCGATTTATTTCCATGATTATTTTGAAAGAACGGTTTTTTTAGTCAACCAATACACTTTTCTCACATTTCTTTTCTTGCGTATCTTTTGAACAGTTTTCACTGTTATGCGTACCCAACTTCCATTATGAATACTTAATAATATCTACATATATATACAGTTTTAATGCTTCTATATAATAGCTTCATTTTTACTTGTTATACAAAAATGAAATATATTGGTGATTGTACACATTTAATTAAACTAACGCACATATGTATTTCCATATGCATTAATGGAAGTATTGAGGATGTTTGGAAACATAGCCATTAAAACTCGAGTAGAAGATGTTAAAGAATTTTCTATTATAATTTGGAAAGGAAATGTCAGTTTTCTCTACAGCTTTTTTTTATGTATTACTTATCTATCAACACCTGCAATTTTATCTGCGCCTGAAACTATTTCATTTATTTCGCACCGTTTCTACTTCGGCAAAGACTGATACAGTTTATAATCTACTTGTCCTTTTTCTTAAAAATCTAAAATTATATTAAGAGCTACTGAAGTTATTTTATTCCTAAGCATGCTACATGACATTTCTTCACAAGTCAAAAATTGTTACTACATAAAATCCGAAGAGTAGGAACATCGTTCGATAACATACTCGAAGACTAATTTTCCACAAAACATAATAGTCCGGATAATGACGAGAGAGACACCCTTACGGCAATTAGTGTGATTGATGGAACTGCTTGGTATTCCGGTCGCAGGGAGGAAAAGCAGACCGATTTCAACTGAGATTGACCAGAAGAATTTTAAACATAAGGGCTAATTTTTTTTATAGATAATATATAATCCAATAGCAGTGACAACACTGTCGTAGGTCCTGCTGAACAATTATATCCCTGACTTGTGAACCATTCGAAAACTTGTTGTATTAAACACAATTTTTTGTTCGTCTTACTTGGTTTTTACAGAAACGCAAGCCAGAAAAACTTTTTCCTCACGGATGATGTTCATTTGTTAGTTTTAATTGGTGTTCGGTTGCCACTCATTCCATAAAATTCCATGTGTTTTCGCTTCATGCATACGCAGTAAAAAATACATTCAAAACTCATACTTGTTCTTCTTATAACAGAATCGTGCTATCTAGTTATAATGCTATCATGTTACAAACTGATATAATTCACTGATTTTTTATAGCATTTCATTGATCTTGTAAAAGTTTTGCTTAGAATTTTGTTTCATGTTGACGTTTTTATGCGAAATTATTTTATCCAGTTTTAAAAATATGTTTCCCATTTCTACCTGCAATTTTTTATTCGCAAAAGGTTTACAACAAGAAATTTACTCAAAATATTTTATAAAAAAATAATCGTCTAAAGAAATCACATCAATGAAACCTACAATACTAATCGCATTTTGACGAAACTTTTTTTTTTTTTTAAAAAAGTGATGTTTTCGATTCTGTATTCGCCAAGGCTTTTCAAATTTTCAATCGTTAATAAAATACTTTTAGTTCGTCCAATCAAGCTTAAGTAAATTTTTTAAAGCTTGTAGTGGATCACATTTGATGTGAATACAGTTTTATTCGAAAATTAATTCAATAATGTTTTATTAATTAATTAAAAACTAACTTTCTCGTCTTTATAATAGTTGTAATTGTTAGGTAGGGATAGCCTGGTTGGTAGGGCGTTCGATTGGCATCCCTTGAGCTACGAGTTCGAAACTGGTCGCTAAGTTCTCATGTTGGAGGCTATACCACTGGGGGGTACTGAGTCAAAGGTGATCGTTATTTAGGTTCTCAAGAGTCCACACCCTCAGAAGCTACTGTACTCCTCCTTCCGTTGTAAAGCGGAATATAAGAACAAAAATTATAAATATTTAATATTAAAAATCTAAATCCCCCCCCCCCCAATATCCAATGTAGGAATTGATTTTAAAAAATTCGTTTTTTTATATTACTAGTTTAAACTTTTTGGCAAACAATCAAATCTTACAACTGTTAATCAGTTTTTTTTAAAAGCTATATTGAAAGAATATAATTCTAAGTTTTCAATTGTTCTGTCAATTTGGGGATACTAATGAACTTCAGCCGACAAACAGCGTTAGGCATCTTATTTCACAAGCACAAACCAAACGCGTGTCGGTGGATTCTATTGACGTCACACCAACTAATGGCTGAATCTGACAGCAGAAACACACACGTGATGAATGACATTAGGTGGCTTTTGGCATTTACCCAATGCAGTTCACTTTCTACAACAAGCAAACCGAGTGAATCATAGCATTGATCAGACTTCTTTCTCTTCAGCAGTGAGTGATTATCCAGAGCAGCGTCAGCTTGTTTCATCACAAAAGGAAATAGGATTTGTCAAGAGATTTCTTTTTCCTTCTAAAAATAAGTTTATTTACCTGATAGCAGTCGGGGATGTTGAGGGATTCCCTACTTTCGGCCACGTAGCCTACGATGCCAGTGCCCCACGGAATCCGTATTTCTTCCTTCTGTTGCATCTGTTCCATGGTGGAGCTGCAAGACACGTCGAACAGCTGGCTCACGAGACACCTGGGGAGACGAGTTCTTAGTGAAATAGCTGCATCGAACTTTATGAAGTATGATAGATATACATTAATATGGAAAGTTTGCAGATAGGTCATTAAGGAATAAAAATATGTAACAAAATGGAAACTCAATGAATTTTAGAAGCATATGAATGAATAAAAATGATTCAACATTGAAATCTTAACTTTTTGAAGGTCATAATTTCTTATAATGTTATGAAAAGCAAACTCAATCCTAGAGACACGAAGCACCGTTTTGTCAAATAATAGATAAGTATCCAGCTAATAGCTGCTATGAGATTATATAGCAGATTAGAATATGTGGAATAGAATAAACGCAATAGTAATTATAAAAAAGGGTTTCGATTCATTTCAAGCATATAATCATAAGAAATTATTATTGTAAGAAGAAACACCAAAATGACCATGGTTTTGACTTGATTAATTTAATGCGCATAGTAAGAAAAATTATATATACTTATGTCAATAAAGAATGAATAGAAAAGAAAGGGGACTTGACACATTCCAATCATAATCACTGAAATCTACATTTCAAATGCCCACAAAACGACATTTTATAGATATATTGCGTCTATGATGTCGATTCATTTGACATCACGTCTCAAGATAAGCATAACTTATGTGATTTAATTAAAAGATTGTCTTACGTTATTGTGGGGCGTTACGCCCTGTTTTCATTGAAATTATGTGCATTGGATATGGACATTTTATGCACTTTATGTGTACCCGGATCGATTCTATCAAGCTGTCCATACATTTATCTGTTATATCATGCACAATAAGTGTGCTCTCTTTTTTTCCAATAAGCAATCAATATTCATGATGAAATCAAAATATGGATTCTGAAATAAGTTTACATTTCGAATGGATTAAATCTGAGCAGTGACATCGTGTCACTACTCAGACGTGAATTTGTATAACGCTAATGGCCTGCACACCGTTTTTCATCTTGTGAAAAGGTTTTCTTAATATATTCTGTGAAATTTCCTTTTTTTACAGGAAACATGCACATTGATTTCCGTGAAACATTTGATAATTATTTAGAGATTTAGACTAACTCCTTTAAACCATCTGTTTACATATTTATTGGACTATTCTCAAGGACGGGGTTAATTTTTTTAAACAATAGATACACATGACTCAATCAAAACTATGGACCCTGAAGTCTGTATTTCGAATAACTTTCGTCTGAAGTACATCATTTCGGGGATACTTAAGTTTCTACCTGTTGGGATCTCCTCTATCTCCCCTGACCAGGAAGAGCGAGCATCTGTCGGCGTCGGTGAGGATGCTGACGTTCTGCAGGATTTTGTGGCAAAGACTGCGGATTTCGAGGTCGTTGCAGATGTCTTTGACCAGCTCGAAGATCAGTTCCCGTTCGTCGAGGGCTCGGAGTTCCTGTCGACTCTTGCGCCCCACGTGGCTGTTGCACTGAGGAGCGGCGTCTCCAGGAAGAGGCAGGCTCAGAAAGGTCGGAATGCCATCTACCGTAGTGTTCAGAATGGGTCTAAAAATAAATGAAACGAGTAAGTATCACAAATTTATAATTTTTTTGTAAATGTGTCGAAATCTGTGACTCAAAATTTGTTTATGATTTGTAAAGAGGAACTGAACTTGTATTCGAAAGTCTTCGAACCATGCATTAAAAATTGCTACCACAACTAAGTAATGTGTGCTAAATGGAATGGAAGCTCAATTTTTTAAAAAATATTCTGGAGTTATTTTTGAAATTATTGTATTATTTTATCTGAAAGGATGAAATCTGCCCAAATTTAAAATTAAACATACCAACTAAGTTATTAACAGCTGCTGTTAGGTATATTCTTTAAAGAATTATACCTTGGATTTATGAAAATGGTTTAACTAAAATACCATTTTCCCATCTTATTGGTTTATGAGACAGAAGGATACAGAGGACTAATTCAAAAGTACAACAAAAACTGATGCTATTCAAGATAATATTAGAAAGTATGGCTGCAAACGAATGGAAAATCTTTCCGTTACCATTGCTATAAAAAGGTTTAAAATGTCATTCAATGCAGAAATCTGAATGAATAAAATAACGCGTGGAATTCTTATGAAAATACAAGTTGCTACGACACATTTTTCTGATCGTAGATAAAGTTTCAACCTGCCAATTATGATGTTTAGTAGGAGTAGGAAAAAGAATAAAAAATGCATATGATTGCTGTTTGCGCTAAAACAATAAGAAAAAGCACATGGTTTGAATTTCAATCAGTGGAATAAAAATATACTTAAAATGAGTAGAAATGTTTATGGCTTTCTCGAAGATGTTGAATATTTAAAGCTTTCTCGTTAGCCTTGTGATAGTTTGTGCATTGTAAGCATATATCTTGTATGGCACAATGAAAACTTATATTTTGCTTCCTCTAATTAATTTTGAATAATTATTAATCAATAAGATGTGAAAGCATTTTGGCTTTTTAAAAATAACAATAACAAAGAAATAATCAATTGTTAAAAATTAACTTAAATAAATGAAAACCTAGAATAAAATTTTCAATGATTTTATTTCCCTTCCTAATCCTCCTTTGTAAAGATTTACTCCATTAAGACCAAACAATAAAATCCTGAGCCCGTAATAATTACGATAATGGCATTCCTGCATGTAGATATTTACGAGAAATGCAAAAAAAAAAATTAGCAGTACAAATAGTTAATTTTAATTTATCAATAAATCTTTTATTACTTAAATTCAAATTTCAGACTTAGGGAAACATTCTTTTCAGCTGGAAGCATTTGAAATCTGATTTTTATGATATTTGGATAGGAAAGGGGAAACTCTATCGTCGATTGCCCCCTTTCCCCTTTATAAACAATGAATTGAAGTGAAAAGAATGTCTCTAGCTACACATCTGACTCAAGTGGTTATCTATCTTAAAACTTACATCTGTATTCTAAACAACTGATCTTAAAGAAAAATTGTCTTCGATTTTTATCCCTTATTTTTATAAAAATTAATTTAATGCGTTGTGGTACCATACTTAATATACAATTAGAATAGTTTAGTAGTTAAAATGAGCAATAATATTCTCCCTCTAAGAATAAATATTTTAGATTAAATATTATCTCTACTTTTTTTACCATATTATCTTCATTGTTTAAATCAAAAATGTGAATACGAAAATAAAATTGTAAAATCGCAATATTCTGATAGAAAGACTAAACAATGGGAATTTATATTTCATATATATTTAACTTTGCATTAACTTCTAAGAATTTCTTATAATTTTTGTTGCTTCCTTTATAATATAATTTAATTTTAAATCTAAAAATTGTTTTCCTTTTTTTATTAAATAAAACTGTATTTACAAAATTTGACTTTCTTCTTTGCTTGCTTGTAAATCTAATAAAATTTCATAATTCATGATTATAAATGTTATAGGTTGTAAAAATTAATGTTTATCTAAATTATTACTGAATGGCAGCAATATGAAGTCAATCTTTAGTTCAATTCTTTGATTGGTAATTTCCATATCCTCGTCTCATTGACGCGTGGGCGTATCACTCAACCTTGAAGATTTTAGACGGATTAATTCAGTTACATAAATGCCTCATTTGGAAGCAACACTAGTTATTTAAGAATGGGACTTGTAATATCTGATCAAGGTTATATAAGGAGGATGACATCCGAGCTTGTATTCTCTCCCCTTCGCAAACTTCCGCATCACGTCAACAGGATACCATCCAGTCCATAATAGCAGATTTTATGTGTCAGGGTTCGAGTGCGTTATAGATCTACGGTGGTGCTGATTTTCAAACTTGAAGCCTCTATTTCTGAAGCTCAGATCTTGCAACTAGGTACAGAGACAATTCATAAATCTTTATTATCAATACTAATTATTATAAATTGATATTTCTCGAGATGATTACTAAACACCGTCACATGTGTATACAAGCCACATTTAATTAAATTAATAATATATTAATTGATAACTAAAGAGTCCTTCAGTTTCTGCGACCCACCAGTATGAAGATGGGATACTCACTCTTACAGATCTTAGATGGAAACTGCCTCCGGTTTCGCAGCAAACATTTTATCACCAAATCATCGAGCTCTTAATTGTATAGCGAGAGAAAGTTACTTTATGAATAAAAGATGCGTTTCTTACCTGAGAAGACCACTTTTTTCGAATTCGTGAGCCGATATTTTTCGGACAGGCGTGGCAGCACCTGAGCTGGGGCTGGTGGGACTAGAATTTGAAGAAGAGTTTTCTGGGACCATTCCTTGCGGAGCCGAGTGTGACAACAGCCACGAATCCACCATCTGGCGAGAGGCCTTCCGCACAAAATAGTCATGGACGAAATGGGGATGTTCGTCCAACCAAGATTCGACTTTTTCGAGTTCTGAAGGAAAAGAAATAGGTTGTTACGTCGAATCTGAACATTAAAATGACAATACATGAATAACTTTTAAACGAAATATAGAATAAGTCTATAAGAAGAAATTATAATGCATTTTAAATTGTTCTCTTATAAGTTTCAAAAATATTGTAATAATTCTTGGCGGTTATATGAATTCTATTTGATTATGATTCAAAAGTAAGAGACCGGAATGTATCTTGTAATTTCAATTATTATAAGATTACGTATCTGTATTGTAATATATATAAGAACTGTAGATTATAATTCAGAGGAATATTCAACTATCGCCTTTTCTCTTTAGCGATACATCAGTAATCATTCATAAGATTATTGAATAAGACTAAACAATAAAATGGTTTGGTAGATGATTTAATAAATTCCTTAAAAACAATGAGGGAAATTTGAAATGTTTATAGGTGTGATCAAGATATATCAATCGACAATTTAAATTAAAATTTCTTGTACAGCTTACGTACTGCCTAAAAGGGCAAAGATAAGCTTTAAATATTATGAAAACTTCACAAGTTAAATGTCTTCAACATAATTTTAATACATATCTTAAGTCACTCATTAAGATTGCATTGCAATATAGGTTTAACAGAAATGATTCGGTTAATACAGTACCCCCCCTTTAGAAACAACTGGAGAAAAATATTTATTTCTTCCATTATTATATTACTTCATGATGGGGCAATGTGAAAATAATAGGAACTACACATACAAAAATAAAATTGAATTCTATACTAGCTGCCTTGAAGATACACAAAGACTACTGAAACTACTTCTGTTATTTAAGATTCCGGAAATGAAAAAAAAAAAAAAAACTTGAGCACATAGCATGTCTTAGGTGAATAAAGATTTTTCCCCGAACCCGCAAATATTATTCAAGATGAACAAATATGCCAACTTTTGAAAACTTTATTTTTCAGTGGGAAAAATGCAAAATCGTCAAAACACTTTATCAAAAGCCCTTTCTTACATTAAATAAACCATTCAAAATCTGTTAAATAAGATAAAATATTAAAAACTGAAAGCTGTTCACTTCATTTAAAATGTACGTAGAAGATAATATTTCTTTATTGCTTCGAATACGTAATAAAAATTATAACTCGTCAAGATTTCAAATTTCTAGCTTCCTTTTCAGTTTTATATATGAGATTCGAGGTATTAAATGTTGCCGCTTGAAATTTTTTTTAACAATTATGGTGTTATTTTCGTTATTTCTCATATTATGCGGTAAAATATTTCTTCCCTCTCTTCTAGGCATTATACTTTAAATCTTATCTGAAACGCATTTTATAGATAAAACTCATTAGCCTGTAACTGCCAAGTCTTTGCAAAATGGTACATGCATTTATGATAAAACAGCAATTCAAAAGAACGGGTTACTATGTAAAAATGTGGGAAACAGTCTGCGAACTTTTACCACTTCGGAGTAATGAACAGTCGTTCATATGACTTTTAATAAAGTTTAAAGAATGATTTTATATGCAAACATCTATAAATAATCTCAAAACAAAATTTGTCTCTTAAAAAATACATAATTTTTATGGTGTCTTCATGATAGAATATATTGAAATACGTTGATCGAATATATAAGATATCAAAAACCTTTTTATATAACTTGAATTTTAAAATAGTCATCGGGCATTTGCTGTTATAAATCATCCGTTATTATTCTAAAAAGAATCCAAGATTAACTCATTTTTTTTGACAAAGGAGTAGTGCGACAAGGTATGGATTTATGCGTATCTTAAGATTTTTTTAAAAAAATTTAAGCCTAACAAAGGAATTTTTTGAAAATTATCTTCTGTTTAGGTAATTACCCCGCCCCACTTTTCCTCTGTTAATCGCTTCCGTTATTTTATATTCTAATATTTAAAACAGTGTAAATAGTATAATATAAACAGTTCGCAAGCCTAAAATCACATCTATAGCTCAAGTGGCTTCTAGATAACAGGTGACCATCTTAGAATGCAAATCAGACAGAGCCACTCTCCTTTCAACTTAAACACTGATTGCCACGCATATTCGTGTAACAGCAAAAGTTCCCGGTCAATGAGCGAGGAGAACAAGCCCTTATTTTCACCGTATGAATCACAGGTGATTCACACTTACTATCTAATTAGATATTTTTTTCTCTATTACAATTAAACGAGCAAATAAGTAAGCATCTTAGTGGTTCGAAACACCAGCATCAATCATGGCAAAGAACTTGTTGAGGTGTTTAGTCCTCCTGAGTTAATGAATGCTACTGGGCTCCCCCCTTTGTGAAATCAAAACAAGTAAAACGAAAAATGAAAATTTATAATAACATTTTAGATAGTTTTTTTCACAATGGCCTCAATGAAAAAGAAATATGTGTAATTATGTTTTAATTTTAGAGAGTTAAAAAAATCGACAGTTTTTAAGATTCTATCATCATTTTCAAAATAAACATATTTAAAAAACCATACAGATAAAATAAGTCTGGTAGAACGTAGTGATAAAAACGCCAGGAGATTTTGGCTTATATTACTGCATATGTTACCACTAAAGCCTGTTGTTCAATTATTCCATAGAATTTGAATGAAAGAACTGATGATTAATAAGTTAGAATATCTTGTTATTTAATGAAATAATGGCTCATATTCTATAAAATAACAGATTTGAATGAGATCCGAAGCAGCGTACATTCAAAATCATCACTGTGAGGTAACTTTATTATACAAAAGATTTGTATAATTATAAGAACATATAAGAAATTTTCATTATATAGATGAAAATGCCAACTGTTCCATTATTTCTAACTCTCAGAAGCAGAAGAAATTGCTACAAAGACGATTGTCCACTGCTACAAAGGGGATCCGATTGATTAAGATACATAATTTTACTTCATATGATTGAAGGCATTTGTCCCGTCTCATTAAACAATCATGATTCCGTTTTATGACCTGCATTATTATATTTTCTGTGAATTTATTATGTTCAATTCAAATGTGGACAATCGCTAAAATTCAGCGAGTAAAATAATTTATTACGGCATAATACAATCCTAAAAGAGAGCTTAACAATTCACTATGGGATAGCAATTGCATGACTCACAGAATCGTAAAAGTGAGCAATTTGATCTTGAAAGAAACCAATCGAATTTTACAAGGTCAAGAATGAAATTTACACGAAAAAAGAAAATTATAAACACCAAGATGAATGGTATTAAATATATGATTTTTTTAGGTATAAAAATCTCTTTCTCTCTCTATTATATATATATATATATATATATATATATATATATATTCTCGAGATTTTGTCAACGGTGTTTTGGGATGAAAAAGTCATATTTAAGTCACAAAACAAGAACTTATATACGAATTGATAAATAAATAACAAAATATTAATGTATGAACTACTAATATGTGCCGATAAAAATAAAATTATTATATAAAAAGATATTAAGCAACTTCAAATTATATTGATAAATTCTGTAGTTATACGTTTAAGTAAACAGCAGAATAAATCATGTCATTTGAATTTTATAATGAAAAAATTCTGAATTTTAAAATAAAATTATTAGATGTCACTCATTATTAAACATTTGTAATTTCATGCCTCTTTAATATATTATTTTCGCTATATTATTTTTTTAAAAAATTAACTAAATCATTATTTTTTTAAAAAAATATTTCAGTCTAATTATAGCTAATAAAATTACAGAAAAATTTCCTATGAGTATTTACTTAAAGATATACCTGAAAAAGAAAAATGCAAGCAAGCAATTAAAATTTTTGTAGCAAAAGAAATCGTCACAATGTATAACATTAACATTGAATAGTTACATAGAAGTACTATAGTTTACATTACTATAAAGTAAACTATGAGAGCGTATTTTGCTTCTGTCTGTAGAAAAAAAAATTAAAAACCGAAAAACAGAAATGGAGATTTTAAAATTTCTTATCCTACTTGATATCTTAGGCTCTTGAGGTATTGAAAATTTCCGTAAGTTTAACGCCACTGGAGGAAGATTAAAATTCTTGAGCTTCTTTAGGAACATAGCCTTAAAGTCTGAAATTAAATGCTAACAGGAATAATGGTATATCAGTTTCAGCTTTCAATTTCCTTCAAACAGGGCTGAAACGATCGGTTCTAATGGCTATGCAACCTTCAAATGAAAGAGAACGATTGAGAATTTCTATTTATGCCTACTATCATTAACATTCACTTCGTTAAAATTCAATGACCGCTATTATTAGCAAAACTGGTTAGCAAACGATTAAATTTTTTTTTATGTAACGCCTAATTTTCTTTTTTTTTCTTTCTAGTTTATAAACTATTCAGAAAGAAAATATTACAAACCGAGAGAATTTGACGAATCTTCTAGTTTCTGTCTTACGAAAGCATTTCTAAATTACGTTGTAGGTTGGTTCTGTGAAAACAATATTCAACAAGCAGGAGTCGTCTGCAAAACATTCTCGTAAACAATCTAATAAAGTTGTTATCCCCCTTTCCCTCCCGAAAAGTGTGAACCTTGAATTAGATCGAAATACTTTTGAAAATTCAAACTGAAGTGAAATGAAAAAATAACGATAAAAACGCATTTTGTGTAGGTAATTATATTTAAATATAATTTTTTTTGGCCACTCGTCTATTTTAGGACAATTTCGTTAAGTGTAGGGCTTAGTTTAGTTATAGTAAGGTCTCGTTTCAAAGCAACACTAGGGCTATTTCGGGAAGGACCTGATAATTTTGAGCCGTGGTCAGATGAAGAATATGAGATCTGAGATGGCACCCTTTCAACAAACTTCCACTCCACAATAGCAGGAGGATGTTCAGCCCCGTTGGATTTAATGTGCAACAGGCCCCCTGACACAACGGTTCTTGGGTGGAATCGGGTCTCGAGCCCGAAACTCTCCTTTTCCGAAACCGTGATCTTGCTACCAGGCCACTGAGACCCCTCGCTATGTTTTGGGAACACAGTTTCAGTGTGGGATTCATTTTTTTTAGAGATCGTCTCAAATCTATGTTTCTTTTCCATCCAAAACCTTCAAGAAACTCACTAAATTCAAATCTCTCTAACTGTCACGTATGCAAAATATATTCGATAAATATTCTTGTGATTACAAAAGGACCTAAAATTAGGAATCAACCAATTTGTGAATAAATTCTTATCAGCGAGGTACAATAACAAGAAATTTTTTCTGACTGAAACAATTCATTAACTATAGTTTAAAACATGCAATTTAAAACTAGAAATACTGTTTGTTTACTGTTTGTTGCAAATAATCGCTTCTAAAAAAAGAAGACAATTTTTATGATATCAATTTGTTTTTATTTAATATGTGTTATAGCTTCGACAAATTGCAAATAAATACTATTATTATATCTTTTGTTATTTAAAAAAAATCAAATTTTAAATATCATCTTATTTTAATTGCAAGCACTTTCACGATAATAATCTCCCCGAAAGTATTTCCCATGTCAAATGATGAATATATTATCACTCCTAGCGAGGAAAACTAGGAATTTTGAACAAGTCCATCAGCTTCATGAGAGATGGGATTTTTATTTCCTGTATTGCGCTTGAATTTTTTGTGCTTCGTAATACAGTGAATTTGAGTATGCACTTTGAAATAAGCCTGTTATTCAAAAGGAGAAATTACAACCTGCATCGAATTTTATTTTAAGGCAACTGATTTGAATATTCGGTAAGAATCAAGTATAAAAGACAAATATTAATATTTAAAGATGTTTATTCAGTCTATTAAAAGCTTGGAATTTGATGAGTGAAATAATGTTTTATATTTTCCCGCAATTTTCTAGGTTTTTTTTTTGTACAATATGGTATAGGACCTAGCTTTAAATATTACAGGAATCGCGTATGCATTCTAGATTATTTGATCTGCCTGTAACTAAAATACATTAACAGCATGGGCTGAAACGACATATTTTATTTGTCCTTTTTATAATATTTTTGAATTATTGTGTTCAAATATATTTGAACAGATAGACAACAATTTGTATTTAACAATCACAAATCAAAATTCAATCATCTAGCGTATTATATTAATTACAAAGACAATCGCACGATAGATAGCCATTTACTTAGACAAATTTCGTCTATAATGTAATAGCTTACGGTTGCAGTGAATCTTGGATTTCATAGATTTAATACAACTAATTCTGTTTTGTACTTTTATTTGTAATACTGTATATTTTTACACAATACTCCGTGAAGCACACTTCTGATTAAGATAGATTCAGTTGTTTTATTTTTAAATGGAAAGACGAATAGCTAGGGCAAAATAAAAAAAAAGAAAAATATCATCACAAAGAACGAAAAGACAACTAAACGGCACATAAAGCAAAACAATAGTAAGCAAATACAACAGAATGAAAACAAAACATTTATGAAATAGTAAATAAGATGAGAGATTTTTGAGCTACTGAATTTAAAAATAAATTCAAAAATCTCACATTCAGTGACATTTCTCGAGAGATTTGCTATCCTCACACCTTCAAAATATTAGAAATCAAAATATGTTCCTTTATTAATTACAATGTGAGAAAGTTAGTTGCATTCACAAAATTCATAACAAATTATTTTGAAGAAAGAATTCATTAGAAAATTTAAGCAGGATATTTTTTTTCCCACAATAATTGCCCGAAAAGGAACACATTATGACTGTTTATTGATAAACACGGCCGACAGTGCAAAAGTAACTAGGAAATACCTGAAAAAATTAGTTGATTGTTGTTCTTTTCACGAAAAAAATTGCACCGAATCCAAGATTAATCTGTTTTTAAGAGAATGTGATATGAATAAGAGCGAGACTTTCTTTGAGAAAGCGAATCTGACAGCAGTGGTCATTAGGGAAATGATTTAATAGGCCTAATCCTGCTAAACGCTGCGGGCGTATTCAGCATCTTGGCTACGAAGTAGACAATTTTTTAGCCCAATCCTGGTTGAAGGTATTAGTTTTGTAAATACCCGTTTGAACCTTAAATTACGGAATGGATGCGTCGCAATCGTTCTCAAATTAGCAACTCGCGATTGTTAAATACATTTCCCTGACAACATGTAAAGAGGACTCATCAGAAGTGAGAAGTGATAAAGCTTCACTTCTAGAGGCGAAAATGGCAGAGATTGTTTTAAATATGTATATTAAGGATGCCAAGTTGCATATTATAGAATTAACTGCGCAATTAGTATTGCCACACAAAATTTGGTTTTTATAATAAATGATGGAAATCTTTCTAATGAAACTGTTAGACAAAACTGATGCCAAAACAAAAAATATAATATAATTATTAGAGAAAATACACAAAATGCACGTGCAATTGCTTTATTAAACTTTACAAAACTATCTGGGAAGAACAAACTAAACAATAATAATCGCTTAAATATTAAAGATAAAGTTACTTTTTAAGTATTCAAAACTATTTGAAATTTATGGTCCATTAAACAATCTATTTATGATTCATTTGCGCTATATTTATAGCCATTTTGTGCTGAATTCAACATTTAATATTTATGACGGTACTAAACTCCTTGACTTTACATGAAATAAAAGTGATATTAATAAACAGAAAGCGATTAAAATAGCCGCAATAATTTTATACAAATTTAAAGTTGCTTATTACTAAAATACAAAAATTTAATTCATTAACTTTCATGTCAGGTTTCCGTCATAACCAATAAAAATGGAGGACTAACTATAAAAACTTCCATACGAAAGTGTCCAGCTTCGCATATTATTGTTCAAGAATTATCAGAAATAAATACTAAGTAGCTAATTTTGTATTTAAATGGCATAATGTGACCATTTTGTTATCGTTATGAGATGACAGGTACGTGCTTAGAGGCCTCAGGTACTCAAAATCAGGAAAATCGAGAAATCAGAATAGCTCCTGCTGTGTATTATTAGTTTTAAAGTCAGTTAAACAATAAGATTTAATTTCAGTACATAGCCGCCTTTGCATATTTGAGCAAACTCATTATGAATGCGACACAAAGTGGCAATTTTTTTTCTTAGTGTCTTTGTTTTTCTTAGTTATCAGATGGAATTGATATCAAAATTAATTGTCGAGGAGAAGTTTGACAAGTATCACGTGAGAATAAATTGACTACATATTTTTTTGTAATAAAGATAAACTAGTTATTTAAAAATAATTGTGTGTGACTCTAAAGGTGAAGAAAAATTTGAATAGTTTTTATTGCTTTTTAATAAAGATAGTTAGTTTAATGATAATAATCAAGGAATACTTTGACTTTTGTGAACTAAGAAATATTAAATTAGAGTATTCATTAAAATGTTAAAAGAATATTAGCAGGAAATAATAGATATCGTGACGCATTCTTTTCTAATTAAATAAAAAAAAACTTTTTGAAAATAGAAAAATGAAAACCATTTCTTTGTTTCTGTGAGTGAAGAGAAAGCTTTCTTTTTCAGTTTTCTTCTTATTTAAAGGTAAAAGGAAACGGATTAGTTTTAGAAGATTGCATTCAAAGTATGTTTGCGTAACAAAGATTTTTGTGATTCAGATTGTCTCCCATTCTAAAAGAAAAAAATTAATCACTACATTCTGAATTTAATGAAAAGTCAAATTTATAACATTAATATAAATTACTGTTCAGCAAAATATAACTTTTTAAATCTTTTTATTCAATAACATTGCTTATTTATGGATTTCTATATATATTTTTCGATGCTGTTATTTTTCATGCGATATTTTCCATTCGATATGAAATTCAATTCTTACATAAAGTTTGAAAGATTTTTAAGCGGCACAAATGAAGAAACGTTGCATCAGATACCTCGCGTAACTAAGATCGCAAGGTCTTGCATGATACTCATCTAAACAGAAAGATCTAGAGTAACTCAGATCTGCGTCAGCTTATAATGACACGTGATAGATAGTTAATAAGCTGTAATTATAACTATATATATCATTATTTATCCACAGAATACTTAGCATAATTTACCTTACGCTGAGTGACTATTTTCTTTATTAATTTAAATATTTTTGCCCTTTGAAACGCGAAAATTTCTTCATTATGAATGGAAGAATGAAAATTAAGCTACTTTTAATCATTGTATATTATCAGTATAATCAGTGTGTATAAATAACATGCGAATGATTAATTTGTATTTGATGAATCTGATAAGATTCAAATAAGTTATTTCCTTTTTCTTTATTTACTAGAAATGTCAAAAATAAAGAAATCAGCCCTCTTCAATTAAACTTCTGTCAGATAAAGAAGTTAGGTTCTAAGAAAGATCGGTAGGTACAAAATAATGAAAGGTTTTAATTTTGCGTGCTGAGAAGTCTGCTTAGTTCTTTTCATTTTGACAAAAATTAGAAGACTTTAAGTAAAAGTCTTCAGAATTAATCTATGCTTTCTTTTTATAAAAAAAGAATTTTATATATAAAACTTTTTTACTACTTAAATTTGAAACTGATATAAACAGAATGAATTATTTAATATAAAATAAAAGATATTAATTTTAAAATCGTAAAAAAATCATGTGTTCATTGAAAATGTTTCTCTACAATCTTTGCTACTGTATTGAATGTGACAAGATTTAAGTTTACAAAAATCATTTTATGCAAATTTATTTTTTATTTTGCGTGACATTCTTAGGGTTGTGACTCGCAAATAACATTAATGCATGGGAACATTTTTTAAATGAAACATTTGCTTTATACTTTTAAAATGCCACATTAAATAGTTTATAAATAAAATATTTTATAATATCCCTAAGAAAGCACTAATAAGTTTATAATTTAACGATACTATGATAATACAATTTAAGAATTTTAAAATTTATATGCGGCTATATTTAAATTTTTAAAAAATGATTTTGTTTATTGCAATGATTTTAATTTTTTTAAAATTGAAAGAGTTATAACAAACCACATTAATATATGAAACTGCTGTACATAATAAATAGTATCTTCATATATTTGCAAAAACTAATTTTTCTGTAGAAATATTTCACAGTGATAGTTTTAGCATAAAAGTCAAAAATTAAATATTTATTAAAAGGTATCAAAGTACTTAATTTTACCATAAAATCTAGAATATAAAATAATAGCTCATTCGAAATTCTACAAATATTAAAGTAATAAAAGTATTTGACTAAATATAGTAATTTAAAGTATTTTAAATACTTATCTTTGAGATCTAATTTAGGGAAGTTATTTTGTAATAGTTTATTGTAAAGTTATTACAATTTTCAAAGTTTTAGATTCATTTATGGAACTTTCATTTGCAATTTTAAATACATTTGTATACGAAATTCTATTTTAAATCGATTACGCAATCAAAGAAAATACTATAAATTTTTGTGTCTCGAAATTAATAAAACGTAATAAATTTATACTCTAAAACTTTTTGCAAGACAAGAAAAATGCTCGATAACCGATTTTCCTGGAAAATATAAGAAATTTGGTACGTAAAAATGAAACACGTAACACTAACAGGCTTTAAAAGATACAGCACTAAGTACAGTATGTTTTAAGTACACTATGTTTCATACAGCACTAAGTACACTATGTTTTAAAAAGTATTTTTTAATTCGAAATTTAATTTTTTAAAATTCCGTTTTAGGTGTCTGAGAATTTTATATTGTTTCTATTTATTTTATCATTTTATTTTATTTTCCACTTGTTTTCTGATGTTTTTTCTTAGACATAGTCACCAGGGATTTGTTTTATGGTTCAATTATATCTACCACACTCAGAAACTTTTGTACTTTTTGGAAATTTTAATCGTCAGTAAGGGGGAACAAACCCATAACTATTTCTTGAGTCATTCAAGTTTATTACCTTCCTCTTTCTGCGGAATCAACGACAAGCCAGTTGGCATTTCAGTTACATTACAAACTATCATCGGAATTAAATTCACGTTTGACTCGCAGAAATCTATAAAAAACATGAAAGAATTTTAGCTGAAATGCTTTTATAATGATAAAGAGCTCAATGCGTTTAGCTTGAAGCCTTTTCAAAAATATTAGTGACTAAAATAAACGACTTATATATGATAAAATAACAGCTTTTACCTTCGTAAAAGAATTTATCAGTGGTAAGGTTTTATTATTACCTTGATCTTCCTCTGACTTTCTGTCTTAACGTGCGTGAAAAAGAAAAGTTAATGTGGATAATATATTTCACATAAAGTACATGAATCTATTTTATAAGCTTTTAGAGTTAAAATGCTGAAATACGAAATTCTAAAGATGTAAATTATTAAAAAAAATGGTATAAAAAAGAGAAAGGAAGAGAGCTCTTGATAAATATAAACGTAATTCATGTCAACAATTCATGTCAGAGTTCTTTCCCCTCGCCACTAATTTCCTCTCGCTTGAATATTAGATAATAAACTCCTACGCAAGCATGGAACTGAATACGAGAATGGCATGAAATCGTGAGTATTCAGACTAAAATGGTCTTAAAATTATTTATGCATTATGTACGGGCTGTAACAACTTAACGCTACATTTAAATAAAGATTATAAAACAATTTTTAAAAATAAATGTATGTTTAAACTACATAATCTTATTATTAAGAGCAAAAATATTGGTTAATTCTTGAGAGGGATGAAAATGAAATAGCTCAACACTTCAGAGAGCTAAATGAGCGGGACGAAACGAGTGTCAGGTGTCGTCGAAAAGTGACGGCACTTGATATGCGAAAAGAGCAAAATCGACGAGACTATTTAGTTTTCTTTTAACAAAAAAAGTTAGTACCAGTAATAAAATCATTACGTTCCATGCATCAATTACTTTTGAAACGAATTAATAAATTTGCCAAACTAGATTCAAAATCGTATAACAATAACAAAGAATTTCAAGATAAAAACAAAAATGTGTTTTATTTCTAAAGTGATGACTGGTTTGAAGTCCTTATAAAAGACGCACGCGAAGGAAGTAATTACACAACAAACTCTTTTGTGTCCGCCTATTTTAGAATAGTTGATGATGCGAAATTGAGATAATTCAAAATAGCGTATAATCACTATGATCACAATCTTTAAGTACTGACTTAGATAAGTTAATGAATATTTAATAGTCTGATTTCCCTTATATTTCATCGTGTAAATGTACAAATGAATAAACGGAATAACAACAATAAATATTGCAGAGATTTCTAAAAAGCCATTTACGTACCTGCAAACATAATCATATTTGATTGAGGGATATTAAATAAAAACGACTCGCAACTTGAGAGATGAGCACTGTCACCAGGTGATGATCAAGCCATCATTACTTTTTTCTTTCACACGAGCGTAAATACGGAGTGGCACACGAATACTTTTGCGCGAGTCCGGCGAGGAAATCTTTTTTTTTTTTACTATCGTTTTTTTAATCTTTTCTGATCAATCGATAGCCGATCCAAATCCCATTTTAATGCTCCGATGCGCAAATAAAGCTATTCCGGTTAATTCGCAAATGGAAAGGAGGAGCTTTCGGACGAGGGATGGATTGCGATTAGCCAATGGTCTCAGCTGTGCAACGAGTTTGGAGGTGAAAAAATACTGGACTGACTTCTTGCACTGACCTCAGAAAATGCTTGCTCCAAGGTGCATATTGGTTACTAATGCCGATCCTATTCCTCCTCCGACACTTGTAACGAGACAGAAACATGAAGAAAATCGAAATGACCCCCTTCAAAAATGTCAATCAATCCGTCAATACCGATTTCTTTAATGAGTGATCAGAATCCAAGAAATTGTGGGCCGATAATGCTGTAAAAGAACTAACGAAATGAAATTATCGTTCGGAAATTATCAATTCTGTTAAGTATCGAAATCTAAGCATGCATGGTAACGAAAATTAACTTTTTTTTCTTCTTCTGTCTCTTCATAACGTAATTTAAAGCAAAACCAGTTCTTCCCTTCTTCGATTGACGAAAGAGGGAAATGAAAAATTAAGTGTGTAGTTCAAGAACATAGAAATAACTCTTATTGGATAATTTTTTTATAAGAATCATTGTTTAATATGACTTTTAAATTGACTGAATTAATTGATACATAAATTTTCTTTTTGAAGGTATGCATGGAAAAAAATCTCAATTTTTAAGCGAATAAAAACCATTATCGAGACATGTATGGCAAATAAAAACATGAAAGATAAATGAAGTTACTCAACCAAATCGAATGGAAATAATTTCTTTATTTAGTAAGATATTTTGTGGATTGTAATACTTTTGAAAATGCACAGGTTTGTCTAATATATGGTAAAAAATAGTATTAAGCTACGGCTCGAGGTGTGTGTGTGAGGGAAAACAGTTTAAAATACTAGTAGGGTAATGTGAAAGTTTCATAAGAAAACGAATTAATACTTTGGAAATAAAATGTAAGAGAAAATAACAAAATTAGCATTTGGCTCGATTGCCATAAATTAAAAGAATATTTAGTCGTTCGTACTTCAAATGAATATTTTTAAACTAACATTACTTAATACAAACAAATAACTTGTACATTCCATTGAAATAGACTTTTTATTTGTGTCAATTAGAAACAATATTCTGCAGAACACCAAAGGAATATCCCAATATACAAGTTATTAAATATGAAAAGGTTATCAGTTTTTAATTTATGAAAAATAGAGCTAGAAAAAGGTACTTTTAGATGGTACTTACTGTTGACAGCATAGACAGAGTGACTTAATTTTTCAGTAGAAGTTAGTTTCTTATGTCATCGGAGAGTAGTTTATAACCGTCATAAAAGTATTTGGATTCTTTTGCAAGTTTTGCTAAAAAGTATCAATTCGTAGTACAGGTAAGAAAAAAACACCCCCGTTTGGAATTAGTATTTGTGAGCGATAATGTTTAAATGATAAGCACAAATGAGAGATAAAATGAATTATTAAAATTATTTTGCATGATCACAATTTTTGCATTTTTGATGAAAGTAATAGAAAAAGAATCATTCTAACATCACGAATGTGGAAATATTTTTGAGCACTATACAATCGATGGCAGTTCAGTTGAATTGGAAACCTGTAAGAGTAATAATTCCAATGACTTCTTAAAAATATAAAAAA
>JAOUZG010027273.1:3724544-3738366 GCA_026289955.1 Argiope argentata | reverse complement strand
TATATACAAATTGTGGAAAGATATAGTATTGAAATTGTCAAAAAAAATCGAAAATGAGATTTTAATAAATATCCTTATTCGAAATCGAGGAGGTTATTTAATTTCGGTTTTACAAAAAAGTGGTGTCCATAATAGTAAAATTAAGTTCCCATACTTCAATTGCTTTATGCAAGATCCAACAACTTGATAGCCGGAATTTAACCTGCCATATTTTAGAAATATCCAAAAATAGTCGAAAGGCAAACGCTTGGTAGTTAAAGAGAATGTCATCACAGAATATTGATTTTAGGAGTTTAAAACAAAATTTCGTTGAAGTATACATTAAAGGTAATGAGATTATATTAAAGACTATTTAAGTTGGACTATTGATACTCATGGGAAATTTTCCTGTATTGTGATATACGATTATTATCGATTTCAATTTATAACTTTTAGCTTAGTAAAATTGTTTTTAATTTTACAAATGAAAAATTATTTTTTAAAATTTATTAAACCTACTATTTGTGCACTGCCTATACTATAGCCCATTTTATGTTTTGAAATTTAAAAATAATCAAATTTTTTTATTAAATACAAGCTTATTTAAGAATTTTAATTTCAACAATTATTGTTTTCTAATGAAATTAGTAATAATTGACTCCGAGAAAAACAATTCAAGAAACATTGGTTTTTCAGAATCCTTGATTTAGTTCAAAATTATAGATCGTAAATATTCGGGGATTTGGTTGCTATTCCTTATTTTTAGAACTACAAATAATTACACAAAATCAAGGCAATGTTCTGAATTTCAACTAGCTTAAAATAAATGAAGAGGATCTTATAGGCATTACATAGATTAACTGCCCCCTAATAAGTAACAAAAATTCTTCGAGTTATCTAAATTTTCAAGAAAAAACGATTTTAAACAACAGCACTAATGAATAGATGAAATTTTTTACATCTTAAATAATCTTACATTCATGTCAGAAGCTAAAACAAAAACTCCTCCACATTTGTTACTTAGGTAAAAAATTAAGTTTAAGAACTCTTGAAAAAAGCGTTCCTTGCTCTTAATCCCTCTTGAAAATTGAGTTAGATAGTGTTGTTTGAAATAAGATAATTAGTACAGCAATTTTATTATTTTTTTTAAAAAAAGTGGGAGGGTTTGGAAAGATGAAAAATAAATTTTACATCGTTAAAATGTTATGCAAATATTTAAGGTGAAAGTAATTTTTTAAAAATAATAAATCTACTGCAATAGTTTGGAAAATTCTTGGAGTTCAGAGGTTTAGTAATTTGTACTAATTTGATTAGAAAGGAATAATAATTTAAGTATACAACTTCTTAGAACCTTTGAAATGATATAAGATATTAAAAGCTTTCAAAAATTACTTGAAACTGTATTTTCATTGGATATTGGCAAAAATTCACTTATGAGGAAATAAAATTAGAGTGATCACCCCAACATTTTCACCCACAGTCTTCGATAAAACTTTTCCCTTCCACCTTACCCTATCCCTTTACTTCAAATGCGGCCCTTAGGCAAAGCCACAAATATATGCACAGCATCCCCCACCCCCAGAGTTCCGCAGTGAACATTTTAATCTTAATTTACAAGGATAAAAACCGAGCATGCTTTTTGGAAGCTTTCTTTCCGTCCATTGAAACTAAATTTTTTTAAAAAAAAACTAAAATTTTAAATGTAAGAACGCATATCAAATTTCATTTATCTTAGTCATGACGTTTTCAAACTATCGCGTTTACAAAGCACGCAGATTCATACAAAACTGATGGTCGATGCTTTATTTGATTTATTTCAAAAAATTTTGTAGTACCAAAATTTTAAGTTTGTTTAAATATTTAAAACAATACGAAAATTTATCTAATTTATAGCGTTTTGTAGTTAACGTGCACAGTCGCACTTGTTACAGATAAACATGCAAATTTCCTGAAAAGGAATTGCTTTTAAAATCTGATAGAAATCGACATAGTTGGTGTAAAACCCATTTACCAAATTTCATCCATCTAGCTTAAAGTGTTAGCGAATTATAGAATTCACAAACCAATTACAATTGTTTGCCAGCATCCTGGCACAGAGGTAGCTCGTCTTCCTCGTGATCTGGATGTTCCAGATTCGATTCCCGGTCAGGGATTGGTTGCTCTTCTCTATGAGATATATGAATGTACCCCCTTCCAGTAAAAAGGAGCTGTTTAAGCGAGTATTAGGAGTATGTAGCAAAGTCGATCTCTTGACCCAAGTTGGCAATACTTCAAAAACAAGAGACGCTCGTTCGGCTTAAAAAGTTGACGCCGACAGCACGCTTGTCCATGGCAAGTGCCGTTAGCAACAACAACAAAATTTAACAGCAAATTACAATTGTTGTCAAAAAGTAATATACCAAATACGATTTATTTAAATATTTGTGTTTTTGAATTACTGCGTTTAGATATCTCTGAAATTGCATACCGAACTGACGTTCAGGCAATTATTCAAAATTTCATTACTGTCTACATTATAGGTATTAAAAATTATGTGCCGAATTTTATACGTCTAGCTTTCTTCATTTTATGATTGTCGTGTGAACTTTTATTCGAGTGGCAGAACAGATGGGCTTCATATAAACGGATTTTGCTCAAAATTTAGTAGAAATCTACAAATTTGGGGTAAACTTTATGTACCAAATTTTATCGGACTAGCCCAAAACGCTTTCAAGTTATTTGTCATGCAGACTGATAGACTTTATTTTATAAATGCGTTTTTTGAATTCTAGGAGGTCTAAAATGTCTAGATTTGTCAAAATGTTAAGTTCGAATTTATTTGATGAATTATAATCCGTCATTTTATTTCATATATAAGAAAATAGGAACAATCTAAAAATAGTTAATAACATTTAACACGTAATAAAAGCTTTAGAAAAATAAATGTTGCGATAATTTCCTTGTTTTAACTTGTGAAACGAATCACAATTCTTATTAAGTAATTCTTTAGATGTCTCTGATTACAAAGATGGTAAAAAATTCAACAGCCCTAGAAACCTTCAAGACAACGAACGAAACAAAAACTTTTCATTCAAAGAGTAGGCAGTTCTTTTACGATGAATTTACACAATATGGATATGAGGTCAGAAGTTGAGCCAGAACTTTCCTTTCTCTCTAGCAAGATGAAGAAATTGTCAGATTTAACTTCGATACTTATTGATGGGTACGAAACAAGGTTGCTCGGAAGGTTGAAGAAATAGTATTCATCTACATCTTTTTTTAAGCGTAATTAAAACACTGCATACATATTAAAGATGTGTAATAGGACCACTTTCGGAAAATAATATACAGTCCAAGACCATTGCGACAATATGATTTCTTTTTTTGTTGTGGAATATATCAGACAAATGTCATATCGAACTTTAAATAGAATAATTTAATATCAAAACACTGTCGGTAATAAAATGTATCGAAATATTCATTAATGGAAAGCGAAGCTCTTATTCACAGATTAAATATCAATTTGCTCTTCTTAAAAGTAATAAATTTACAAATTTAGGATTGATAAAATCTATATTCCCTATGAAATTATTTTTAAATCGGAGCATGACGACTATTTTGTTTGAAAGTTCTTAATAATTATAACAATTATTATTAGGATTTTTTTATTTATAATAATTACAAAAATTATTTTAAAAAGTTCTAATAAGAAAGACGACAACTAAAGAGCCAGAATAATTATGCTTCGAAATAATTTTTCTATAACAAGTATATGGAATAATTAGCACTGAATAGTTGTTCTAGATATTAATTTAATTTTCCACGAAAAATCATTCTTTTTTTAAAAAAATTTCAGCATATTAGTTAGATTAGTTCAACCAGATTAGTTGTCAAGGACAACTAATTTGGAGAAAGAGTGGTACTTCATATTAACATATAGCGAAAGACGTGATATCTGACATATAGTGTCATGGCATAGGTTAGCGTCATGCTAATTGGTCGTAGTACTTTTAACTGGGACTATGGTAGTCGAAGGAGGCATTAATGATAATCTGTTGCCTCATGCTCGCATATTCCGTCCTCTATTAATATGTTTTTATAATCGAAAGCGCAACAATCGGACCGTTGCTGCCCAGGAGTATCTAGACAGTGAGGATATTCGATGCCCCTAATGGACAGCCCATTCTCCAAATCTGAATTGCCCTGAAAGTGTTTGGGAAGCTTCAGGAAAGAGTATTGCTGGTCAGCAATGGCTCCAATAAACAAGAACGACATTATTCGTGCACTGGCTGAGGAATGTGATAAACTACCACTACAGCTGCTGAATAATGTTGCGTAAAGCATGCCGCGACATGTATTATCTTGTAATGTCCTACATGGTCGCCACATCTAGCCTTGATGCCTTTCGCCAGAATACTCGCTGAATGCAGGGTAACTTTAAAACTTTTTACGTATTCAGCTTAAAATGACCATTTTGTCCCTTGATCAATTTTTAAACCTTTCCTGATTTCAAGGCACAATAAATTATTTTTACTGGAACATTAGTTTATTTATATCTAATCAAACTTACTTTTTTATTCGCTATATAATATTTGTGACACTTCCTTATGAATTATCCACTGGTATATAATACTTCCTGCGGATAATCAATTATAACACACGCGAGCGAGCTTATTGGCATCTGTCAGATTATGAACACCAATTCCTTTCCCATTTTGGGTACCAATTTTTTCAATCGTTTATAAAAACAAAAAGCTCAATATTTGAAAATATACTACTTTAAGCAATTTTCGTGCACTCCACGACTATTCACATCAAATTTGGAAGAACATCTGACTCTCGGTTCTTTAAGTTACATAATGTGATACATTATAAATGAGTAATTAACTCTACTGAAATTTAATAATGATTTTAATAATTAGATGTAAATATGAACAGTAGACCAAATATATACAATTGTATATTTTAAAAGTTTATTAATTTGGAAACTAGACCGATTTCTAACCTAATTCTTTACTTTCAAGCAAGAACAGTTGCTATGCTTTTGGGTAAACTTTAAATAGCTCTAACTTCTAAATTATAACTATACGAGCAATTTTTTTTAAAAAAAAATAATGATGGATTCTTTTTTCAGATTGATGGTTTCTAATAAAAGATAACGAATGCAAATTAAAGCAATTTGAAAGCGAAACCTGAACCTAATAACGTTGAGCGAGAAAAAGTGAATCAAAACAAATCAAAGCAGGAAAGGCGAGTATTCGATGATATGCAGGTAAAAAAAATAAGGGAAAAGAAAGGGGGTAAGGAGAGAAAGAAGTATTACGCAGTTCGAATCGTCCGAATTCCAAATCTGGATTGTAACCACAACCACTGATGAACAGGTCTGTCGGTGATGGTGACTACAACTTGAACAGTTTCAAGCGGGAAAGCGTTGCTTACAATTATGAGTTAGCTGCTGCGTAGAGAAATATTTTTATTTTATATTATTTATTTCGCAGGCCCAATCTTTGCTTCTAATTATTTGGCCCATTTTTTGTTTTTGTTTTCCTTCATCGATTTTCTAGTGTTATTTCTCTAATTTCGTGATGCAGAAAATTCTAAATTTTGTTGGCTAAGCAATACAATGGTTTGAGTCTCATTTATCACCTAATTTATACTTGGGAGAGCCTGTGCAAAACGTATTAAGATATTGACTAGTGTCATTGTAGTTTCCTACTACTTTGATACAAAAATTTCAAGGCATTCTGTCATCGTAATTACATTTCTTGTATTTCAAGTAATTCTAAATTATTTAATAAATATCAAGAATAATAGCTTTATAGCTCGCATTTTGATTAATTCTTCTTATGTTTCTGTATAAAAGTATCAGTTTTTTTCTTACCGCATTTTAAATCAAGTTTTGTTTCTGTCTATTAAATATATAAAAGAAATAAATATGCCTATTGAAGGGATTCCTTATAGAAAAATTAAAGACGTGGGGTCAGTTTCATGCTTTTACATTGCAAGATTTCTAGTTCCAAAAAGTCTTTTAACTATCCCTTTAGTTCCCTATAATGTTTAAGAATATAAAAATAAGTGTTATTCCTTTGTTTTTCTTTTTATTAACCCGTATTAAAATTCAATAATGATCCATGTGTAATTTTTACAAACACTGCAAAAAGTTTTGGAGTCCAAAATACCATCATCTTTGATATCTAGACATTTTGAATTTAAAAAAAGCTAAGTCATGTCAAATGGCACATAAAATAATTTTTATCCTATTATGTTAGTAGTATATTCATGTAATAATAACCTCTAACCAAAATGATTGCAACAATTCTGTAAGTTGAGATTTTTTTTTCTTGTATTTCGCTTTTGAAAACAACTGAAGTTTGACAACTTTAATTATGTCTTTCTAACTCAAAATTATTTCCTCAAATTACTAAGGTTGTAAATATATGTGCACTATTCTGAGGAAATAGAAACTATATCAAGGATAAACTAATTAAAATGAAGATTACCCCAATTCCATGCCACATTTATGGCCAAGCAACTTTTCACGTCTTCAATATGCGCGCCCCCTTTTAAATCTTTTAACGAAAAAAAAAAAGCTAATTTGTTTGTCCTGAACTTTGAATTCTCAGCTTTCTCTGAAGGATCATTTAGACATTTCAAAAGTCTAATCTCATTTGTTATGGTGTTGTCTATCTTGTAATAACAACGCCCCACTCGCCACATAAGATTACATAAACGATAAACAAGAGCTACCCTTTAAACAATTATTTAAGCCAGATATCCTTGAAGATAAATCGCAAATAACAGGTTGCTTTAAGTGAAATTGATTATCATTTATAGATTCATGCACATTTTATGGGTTTTTTTTTCAAAGTAAAGATGCAAATTTAAAGATCGTTGACAATACCGATTCCAGCTTTGTGGCATACAATAGTAATAACTGATAAAAATAATTAGAATAATAGAGTTAAAAGTTCTGTTTTCCATGGAAATCATTATTAGAATAAAATGCCCTGCTATTTCTGATAAAATAAGTTTTGTATGATTTTTAATAGGCTAAAAATTATCGCATTTTCAGAATTAAAAAAAATTATAATTACAATAGCAATTGATAACAATTCACTAAAAATGATAATTGTTAACATGAAATCTACCCTTAAATAGGAAAATCTTAGGCTATCACTTATTATTTAATTATATCAAAAAATTTGAACTTACGATACATTATGCAAGTTTTACCATTACAATGAATAGCAAATAATATTAATGTCCAGTTACAACCAAAGCTACTTAAAGCTTTAAGAAAAATGGTGAATTTTCCTGAATAAACGTTGTTTCGGATAATTAAAAAAATATTATGCATGGTAACAATCTACTAGCTAATAAACAGATACCCGCTTTTAAATTTCTGGGTTTATGTAGTATCTTAAAATATTTTACGCTACAAATGGATGCAAAATGAAATATTTGCTCATTAAATTGGCATTTTTTCATTGCTCAACTGTAGTTAATTACAAAAATCCTAATGTGGTAAAAAATCTAGAAAAAAACCCTTTTCCAAATTGCATTAAAAATATTTATCCTTCAAACTGAAATCCTTATAAAATTGGATAACATCATCATCAATTCCTCAAAAAGGGGAAGATTTAGTCCGCTGAAAACAATTAAATGCTTATTACACAAATATAACTTGTTGTAGCGCTAACCGCAGAGACAGCGCCCTCTGATGCCTGGAAGCGATGACTCAGTACAGATCATGTGCTGGCATGTGCTGCATGATTTATCCAAGCTCTTATTCTATATCTTAAATCATTCCACCTTAAAACAGCCTGCTTGTAACTTAATTCTGTAAATAAATAACTGTTACATTCATTTGTATATTACTGAATCCCTTAACGATCCCCACAATGTTTTATTTAGAAATGCAGCTGCGATTTCATAAAAATGCAAAGAAAAAATATGAATTCACCATCATTTAAACATAAACATATTTTTTAATGAATCGTATTTCAAAACGCAATTGTTTTCTGATTTTATTGAGCAAAATCCCCAAATTTGAAGACGCTTTTTAACAGAAGAGACACATTTAGGATGTCTCATATGAGGATGGATCATACTGTAATTTCATTTATAAGTACTTTTTTGTATTATACATTAAATATTATTTTATTTTCTATAGAACTCTAACCCTTAATTATGAAAAATAATGACTCTGGTGATTATGAAACATAAATAAAGTATATTTTTTATTATAGATTTTGAAATTATGCTTTCAAAAAATAAATTTCATATTGCATTTACCCATAAATATTAATGATTTTCATAAATGTAATTTAAGTAAAAAATTGTGACATTAATTTTATTGAAGTGATTTTTTAAGAGTTATATATGTATTGATTTATAAAATAAAATACAAGACCCACTAACTATCAAATAACTTAAATATAAAAGAAATTGTATAAAAAGATTAAAATGAAAGCGGTTAGGCATAATTTAATGTATCATGTCAGAACATAATTTCTTGAACGATCAATTATTGAAAACGCTTTACTTGATTAAACAATCTAATCTACTTTTAAAAAGATTTTTATTATTGTTTGAAGAAAGCATCTCAATAAAAAAAAGTGGCAGATTTTGTAAACGTATGGATTAATCAAACAATTTAAACTATTTTTTAAAAAGATTTTTATTCAAGTTTAATGAAAGCTTTCATAAAATAAAATAAAAAGGTTGAAAAAATTATCTTAACAAAAAGTGGCAAATTGGAGATTGAAAAAGGCCTTTATTTCAAAACTGCAACCGTTTATCAATATTTTTGAGTTTCTAAGGTCTATTTTTGAGGAAGTTGACATTTAAAATTTCAATTCCTTGCCCACACAATTTTGTTGAAGCTAGAAACAACATCCCGTTGAACCTTCACTGAAGCACCACGTGCTCGTGCGAGTCAAATTATGTATTTATTTATTTTAATTGTTTCATTAAATTAGTCACTTTAGTATTACAAACGACCAAAAAACTTTGTCTCGTATTTATTGTTTAAAAAAATATCGCATTTCCTATTTATTTCATTTCATATAATCGCTTTCACAACATGACTTTTTTCTTGGTTTTATTTGCTGTAGTCATTGATTTTTTTTAAAAATCAGAGTTTTTGTAAATGTAATAACAACACGTTATGAAAAGCTGATTTTTTTGAGATGCTTGTGTAGATAATAAGATCTATATTTCGCCTACGAATTTTTGTTGAAGCCAAAAAACCTCAGTACCAAAATAACATGTTCTGACAGGATAAAAATCAGGTTTAAAAGTTAAAAAACCTTTTTAATGCTCAAATCGTTGGCTAAAATGTTTAGAATCTATGCCTTAATTTATGAATTCCAATAATACAGCTGTATTTAAATTTAAATATACTTAAATTCAATAGCAGAGGAAAAATTGATGAAAAGTATTCTAATGAGTTAAATTCATTAAAAAATTTCTTTTATACAAAAGAAAAACCCAAAAGATTTTCAATAAAAATATATTTCATCATCATATAAAATTTCTCAAAATTTGTAGAATCACCGATTTTTTGTCTCAAAATGTCTTACTTAAAAGCCAAAATTATACAAAGTAAATAATAAAAATGGATATCCCCATTTTTAAATGCAATAAAAAATTCTCATCATGTATCTCTATATGTTTAAAAAAATATCAACCGAAATTTAATTGCCTGTCTAATTATTATACAGAAAAAAAATAATTTCTTAAACAGAATTCTAATTTTAGCAAATATTTTAACAGATAATAAACTTTCTGAATCTAAAATATCTTGTAAGCTTTGAAAGATATTGAATAAACATGCCAGTTACAAGAAAATTAACATTAGATCAATTATAATTTTTACTTTTCTCTTATCTGGGGATACGCAAATTCTCCCTTTCAACTAACATTATGAGATTAATGGGTTTAATTATCTATCTTGTATTCTAGTTAAGAATTTTTAATTGCATAAACTTTACATTCACTTTCAAAATTACTTACAATGAGGATGTAAATTTATATATAATAAAGCCGAAATTTTTGAAGTGATTTCTTTTTAACATTCAAATAATCTGTGGATGGTTTTTGATTCTTAATTCACATTTTCCCCTGTTCTGCTTTCACATAAAAAGGCACTGCTTAAATTTATATGTTTTACAAAACTATGGCATCATAGCTATCCCCGTATATTTCTAAATCTTAAGAATTTTAAAATTTTGAACTAACACCATGTTGATTCCGAATGGCCGTGTAATGTAACACGTGTTTTGTGAAACCAACTTCGTTAAATTGCTTTAAATAGATGAAAAAAATTCTAAACCTTGCGAGATTGATAACGAAATCAGAATGGAAATAAAACTAAAGAAATTTTATTACTTTAAGTGGCGCCTGTTTCGATAAGATGGCACATAGTACGATCTAGAGATTAGGCTCCCCCAACTTTAAGAAAAAGAAAACCGAGAAAAATGGTATGGAGAGAAGATTTTTTTAGACAGAAAATAATTTACAAAGTAGAACTTTTCCAAGGTCTAGAGATAGCCTCGAAATTTTATTAAAACCTTTTTCTTAAAATAAATACGCGTTCACCTTCACCATAACGGCAGAGTATGGACTAAATTTGTCAACATATGGCATTTTTGTATATTTCTTTCCTGCATACAAAAAAACAGAATATATGGACGTTTTAAGCAACCGAGGTCACTAAAAGCTGAAATATAAATATTTTCAGACCAAAAGTTAATTAAAAGCAATTTAAGTGAAAATTTGTTTTTGTAGGTAGTGCGATTTTGCGTAGTGGAAGCGAATGAAGTTTTCAGACAAGAAAAAAAATGGCATATTCGTGGAAACACGACAAGAGATTTTGAAACATTTTCTTTCACTCAGCGATAATGTTTACAAATTATAAAATAATTTCTTTCAAATGTATATTAAAATAATTTATAATAGCCTTTTTTATGTAAAACACTACTTTAGTAATATTCATTGCATATAAAATAAGATCAAAAGATATTTAATATTTATATCAAATAAAATGCAATTTATGGAATAGAAGTTTTTTTGAAAAAACAAAAATCATTTTGTTTTAACAAAACGGCCATCGTATTTAATTTTTCATGCCTTGGATATTCCTGAAAGGGTTAATTTTATTTTTATATAAAATGTTTTTTTTTAAAAAAATGCAAAATGATTTTGTTTTAACGAGATAAATTAATTAGAACAATTTCAAAAAAAAAAAACATCTTTCTTCCAACCACAAATTAAAGATGTGTTCAAAAAGTTAGGTACTTTTCCCTCTCTCGAACATTAACTATGAAAAATTATCTTTTCTTGCTTCTTCTTCTTGCCTTTAAGAAACTATACTTCAAAATTCTTATAAAATCACATTTTAAACCTTATTATTTGAAATTAGTTTACTGTTATTAACGTACCGTTTTAAAACAACACTAGGATTGCTTTGGGAAAGGCCTCGTAAGTTTGAACCTCAGTCAGATAATGAAGACACCTGAGCTGGCATTCTCATCTCCAAACTTCCAATAATGTTAAAAATGCATTTTGTATAGTATAATTATATTTAACAATATATTTTTTTAATGTCCACTTGTCAATTTTAAGAAATTTTCGCTACATATAGGGTTTAGTTGAATATTATTAACGTCTCGCTTCAAAGCAACACTAGGGCTATTTTGGGAAGGACCTGATAATTTTAAGCCGTGGTCAGATGCCGAACATGGCATCTGAAATGGTGCCCTTATGACATCTGAGATGACATCCTTTCTTCATACTTCCACTCCACACCAGCGGGAAGACATTTTGCCCCGATGGATTCGATGCGCACCAGACCCATTTACACAACGATTCTTCGATGGATTCGGGTCTCAAAACTGAAGTTCTTTCGTTCTGTTGTCAAGACCCTACCACCAGGCCACCTCGGCTCTCTTACTGTGTCAAAGACTCATTTTTGGAGCTACCTACATGAATCTAGCAATCAACACAGATACATACAGTTGCAAAATCCTCCGCCGATTCTCTTTATTACTAGACGAAATCTAACCCCAAAAATTCATATTAAACCTGATACAAAAAAGTAAAAAAAAAATCTGTCAAAACCTTTAAAATATAAATTTGATTAATACATCCCCTAACGGTACATTTTTTTTCCTTTAAGGTTTCGACATAACAGGTAAAAATATCCCAATTTAAGAAGTTTTCTTTCAATATATTTAAAACAGACCAATTTTTTATTCATAAACTCTTCAACTTCAAATGAAATTACAACCGCTAGCTGAATTAAAATAATAATTTTATGAGTTCGAAGTCCTTACATCAGTTCGAATAGGGGAAAAGAGGGATTATCTAATTCTTGATTTTAACAAAACTTAGAGAAATACTTCTGAACAACTAATTGATTCCCTCATGCACATATTATTTATCGATTTTTAAGTCATCTGACATTTAGAAGCTATTAAATTTAATATAAAACGGAATTAAATTAATCCTCAGACGACAAGAAAGTACTTATATATTTGAATACCCTAAAATTAAAATCAATGGTCTCGGATTTCGAAATTACTAATTACTTTCGAGCTCCGAGACTTTGAAATCAGGATTTTATTTTACAGATCATGTCACTTAGAATATGAAACTCAGTTTTAACTATTCTTACAATTCATTTTTTTACTACATGCAATTGGATATACCAGTATATCATCAGCTTGTGCATGTGAATTTTAGTCTTTAGATAAAAAAACACTTCAAGCACAGAAAAAATATCTATAGCCAGCAGAAAGCCGAAAAAAATTTCTATTGTCAAACCATTGAAAATATTTGATTGGAAATGTCACACTTTATACTATTTCTGAATTTTTTTCATTAATGCCAATATTAAGTTTCACCATATTAATATCTATTTTCTAATAATCGGAAGAAAACAACTAAATTTGTTTATAAATAAGATAACCAATTAAGCTAGTGGATTAAACGCCCCTCGAAAATTCAAGTTTTAATTCTTATGAGAATCAAAAAATAATTGCTAGTAATGAGGAAAATTCTTTTATTTTTCAACAAAATTATTTTCTCTTTATATTTCGCTTGATAATGCGATTTTTAGTTAGAATTAAAGTATTGTTTTTAATTCTTAAACTTTGTTATATTCTTTGGATATTGCTTTCTCTGCATATCAGAATCATTTGATTTTCCCAATCTCAATAAGTAAATCCATTTTATACTGCACCAACATTTTTTTAAAATTTACGTCTATTTAAATTTTTATACATTTATTCATTATCTTATCTATGGGGTGAATAAAAGTAGGGAAAAATGTTGGAAATGATTTTTATGTTTAAAAGATATGCAACAAGATAAAAAAATGAATACTTCTCAAATAAAAGTTTTTTTTTATTTAAAATTTTTTCACAAAATATTAAAGTCAAAACACAGCTTGCAATGTCAGGTGAATGACCTGTTAAATATAATGATTTTGAGCTTAGATAATATGCGCAGTTACGTTTTTTATGTAACTTTGACGTTACGTGATTTGGTTTTGAGTTGTTGTCAGAACTTTGTTTTAACCTAATCTGCTCATAAAATTGTTTTACTTCCTGATTAGATAGCATAGAATTTTATTTCAATTTTAATAAGAGCCTTTTATATCATACATTTCATATTATAAAAGTTTTATAAACACAAGTCTATCCAAGTGATGTTCGCGAATTGTGATTAAATTGTGGTTAACGTTTTAGCAAAGATCTGCTCGAATGAATTTATAGTTGAACGCAAAAGAACCCCACACATGACCCCTTGAATTTACACACACACACACACACACACACACACACACACACACACACAC